>NW_019291342.1:44312-79540 GCF_000500325.1 Leptinotarsa decemlineata | reverse complement strand
TAGTTAGACAAGTTAACAACAACAGGCACCTAGATGCCTATGAGAGTGTAGAAATAAGTAAACATAATAATATTATGAATAACGATGACGGACCAATACCAAATAGCATACTATATAGCTTGTTAAAATAATATTACTAGATTTACTGATTACATAAGGACACATTGTAGAAATGAATTTAGATAGGCAATATTGTGAAATCGAGTTTTATATAGCTTGAAAATTGTTTTATATATAGCTATAACATCTAAACATTACATAAGGACATATTGTAAAATTAATAGATAAGGCAAATTGTAAAATTAATTTAAGACACCAAAGGTGTGGTATACCTGTATAGCATAAATAGGGTTAGCTTCGCAAGTTTTCCAGTCTGATCTTCCTCTTGAAGATGGTCACTTGGTGACCGAAACACCTGTCAAGGTGTTGAAAATAACGATTTGGTTTGGGAAAAACTTCAGTAATATTAAATCTCCATTGTTTATTTGAATGACAGAACCGTCTTTAACCGAATATCCATAACACATGTCGTGATTGATGTGAATGATTTTGTTACCAATTATGTGTGCCATGTCCTGTTCTGACCAATTTTCTCTTTTGGGAGTACATATGCGACATCTAAAATTTCTGAAAACAGTTTTTTGTAATCCTGGTAAATATATGAACGGTTGAAAAAAATGTATCTGGATTGCTATAGTACAGGTCAGCAAATTTTTTTGACATTTTAGAAAATTCGCTTCAGCTATATACTACGAGCAAAATGTCTGAAAACCAACTTATTCGTCATAAAATTATAAAATCTATGTACATTTCCAATATCAGACGTATTGCTATGATACCGACTACCTTTTTTTTTGAACACAGCAGAAATAGCCTCGCACGCAATTGCTACACTTTTGACTGTTATTCCACACCTAGTCGGGTTCAGAATCATATATTTTATACAGTTTCGGTCGTATTACTATGATACATGGTTTTGGTCGTGGGCTCTCCTACTACTAGAAATGATTTTAGTAAATTTGTTGAAGTTTGTCTGTGTTTTGACACAAAAAGGTAGGCAATTGAAAAACTTTGATCCAGCATATAACTGAGTTTTTTCGTATAAACTAGTTTTATGTTGTTTGAGTCGTATTAAATTCCTTTTTTTCTTAAATAACTGTACCATTGCGAAGTCGTTCCGATGCTATTTTCATTTTAATTCATTCAATTGAATGAAAGTAAAAAAATGGTCATGTTATATTGAAATTAGTATCGGTGTCATATCCTTCAATGTATTTCTTCTTTCAGATACCTTGAAAGATGGTTTCAAGTGCCCGTCTGAAGGACAAAAAGATGCTAATGGAAATCTGGTTATTCATCCCAAATTTGCACATCCAACTGATTGCCAAAGATTTTATGTTTGCCTGAATGGCGTTGAACCTAGGGATTTGGGATGTCAAGTTGGCGAAGTTTACAACGAAGAAAGTCAAAGATGTGATGCTCCCGAAAACGTCCCCGGCTGGTGAGTACTCATATCAATAATTATCATGTATAATATCAAACAATCAAAACGTAAACATTTATCTGGTTCACCACCCATGTGATATAATGATATTCTTTAGCTTCAAAGCTACTTAATACAAATTTCAAATAGTTTTTGAACAATTCATTACAACACAAAATATATAATTTTAATATTTTCATAAGTATACATTACTTTCAATATGAATATTTTGATAGGAATACCGAATTTCACAAAAATCAATGTTATTTTTCTCAAAAATTGTAGATCTACACTCTAAAATATTAACGAGTGTGTTTGGTCTAATAAAAACTCTAGACATTTTTCTGAATTTTCGCAACTCTTTTACGGTCCAATGGCAATATATTATAATGTTGCAAACCTTTACGATCATCCAAAATTTGTATAATACCTTTTTCGAATATCTCATAGATTTTTTCATAAATGTATATGTGTCCGGGTTTTGATCCGTGTTTTTTGCTATTATCCTCAATAGGATTGATCTCACAACGTTTCAACAAAGTCTCATCTGTCATCTACCGGTGATTTCTGTTAAGTGTTCGGAAGTCGACCGACCTTACTTGGTCCGCTCCCTACTATATAGGTAAAGTGATGTTACGTGTTCGGAAATCGGCCGACCATACTCGAACCGATCCCTACTATACTGGTAAAATGATGTTAACGTGTTCGATAGTAGACTGTCCTTACCCGCTCTACTACCTAATATATAAATGATGTTGACTTTTATTTGAGTTCTTCTTCTTCTTGAATTAACCTTTTCTTCCCGTAAAGGTTTGAAATGTTAAATCTAAAGTTCTCACATATGTGCTAATATCTTCAATCTAGCGACGTTTCGACAAAGTCTAATCCCCTGGCTATTACTGTTACGTGTTCGTAAGTCGGCTAACCATACTCGAACCGATCCCTGGTAAAATGATGTTTACGTGTTTAACTGTCCTTACCCGCTCTACTACCTAATTTATAAATGATGTTGAATTTTACCTGAGTTCTTCTTCTTCTTGAATTAACCTCTTCTTCCCGTAAAGGTTTGAAATGTTAAATCTAAAGTTCTCACATATGTGCTAATATCTTCAATCTAGCGACGTTTCGACAAAGTCTAATCCTCTGGCTATTACTGTTACGTGTTCGGAAGTCGGCCGACCATACTGGAACCGGTCTCTACTATTGGTTCGAGTATATATACCTTAAACCCACTCATATGGGATAATATCTGAATCACGAAGCGAACCATCGCCAATCAACCCAGACAGAAATCGTCAAGACCCTAATTGATCGTATATTCAGGCTCTATAACACGCCTTCAAAGTTCTCTACTGTGCATTTGTCCGTTCAATCTTGGAATATGCGTCGGTGGTATGGAACCCTCACTATCAAACTTATATTAATATGCTGGAAACGATTCAACACAAATTTTTAAAATCTTCTGCATACAAATTAGGAATCCATGTATACAATTATGAATGTGATTATCCAGCCCTATGTTCATCTTTGAATATAACTACTCTGGTGAACAGAAGAATTGAAATTGGCTCATGATTTTTGTTCAAGTTGCTGGCTGGTGAAGTTTATTCATTGTGTTTTTTTAAGCGGTCGGAGGCTTGGCTCCCTTGCAACGTATGGCATTTATTATTTCGGGTTGATGGTTTATTCGTTATTCGTTCATGGGCGGTGTGTTTGAGTTTTGTTGTTGCAGGATACAGTGTGGTACGTACTACGTAATGAGTGATAGTGTTTTTTCGGGCATATTATGTATTTATATTAGAAATTAATGGTAAAGTAATGATAACCAAGCATTTTTAGAAAAAAATAATCATAATTATTTGTCAATATCTTTTAATTTACTGCGATAAATAGCCTCAAATTTTATGGGGAGGCTAAGCCTCCCTTGCCTCCTCTGACGAGCCGCCGCTGTCAAGTAAATATTTTGAGAATGTTAACGCAAGCACTGCACTGTTTATCTGTGGCTGGACTTACCTGACCTCTTGAATGCTGTTGATATCCGCATCTGAAATAATTTCTCATGGCCATCAACACTCCCTGCACGAAGATTTCTCATGCTATAATCTCCCAATCTGTCGACAATATGATCTCGCTCCAAGTTGTTCTTGTTAAGTGTTTTTCAGAATCTGAATTACATGATGTTTACTGATATTATTAGATTTTTTCTTTGCTAGATAGAGAATTATATTCTTCTTTGCTTTGTGTCACTTTTCTAATACGTAATGGCCGAGAGGATACTATTCAGTTAAGTTAAAATTGTTTTCACGGGAAAAAACTTTAAATGTGTACCTATTTAGTATAAATATAGTATAAATAGTATATATATAGTATAAATAGTATAATGGGCATTTAAGTTCTATAGTAGGTACTAATCCTCGTTTCTATTTACAATCTTAGTGAACACTGGTCGCCATGAGTTTTAATATAATTCATCTTCGATTTGAATAAACGAAAAGTTATTCAATAAAAATGTTTCAGGATTATATCACTGATAAAAAAGGAAAGTATTTTTTTCATCAGACAGACATTTGAATTATACTAGTGTTCTGTAATTTATTCACAATCCGGCTGACCTACACTTTCTATATTATTAATTGAGGACAAGCAGAGATAACTTTCAGTCTCGATCGTGAAGTGATCATTGTCTCACACCTTACTACTACACGTTGATATCTTTAAAATAAAATGTTGATATTTTTTGTGACAATTTGTCTGGTTTTTACCTTTGTAGGTGAGTGTCTAAAAAAACAATATAATTTTTTTCAGACAACTTATTTTTTTATCGTATCTACTGAGCTGGTCCATATGTTTTTGAGTTAACATACTACATACTAGATAATAAACTGAACCTAATTTTAAATTTCAGTGTCCACTAAAATACGTACTGATATCAGAAAATCAAGTAATACTTAGGTACCTATCAGATTTTCCAATGGAAATTATTGCCACTTTCGTGAATTTATAAATAGATGAAAGTTTACTAAATTGAAATACTATTGTTAGTGATGTATTTATCTCGACACAATCATCTATGCTTTCACTTATGATTTCTTGTTGCATAACAAGTGATATATTAAAATTATGCATCATTTAAAAAATAATCGGCTTTACATATCTACTGAAGGCATAAAAAATTTTCATTCGGCCAAATAATTAGAAATTTACTCAATATTGGTTGGAATTCAATAAATTCCAGAACGAAAAGATTATATATTTACGGTATGCAGACATATGAAAAAAGTGTATTAAGAAAATGTGACCGATATCACAGACGCTAACTTCTCTTTCATTTTGTGCGCTTGCACTTTAATATAATTGGCAAGGCAGTTTACATCTATAGTACGACTATTTAGTGTCCTTATTGAATATGGCATTAGAACTATTTCATTGACTGAACAGAATTTTGGTTTTTGCCGCTTCTTAATTATTTGTGCAGTTCTACTTCATAGATTAATCGGGATGTTTTAGAGTTCGGCAGAGCCGCACCATCTGACCTGAAAGACCACTGGTTGAGTGTGAATGTGTGTGAGTCACAATAAACCCTTGCGGGTTGCGGTGGAGGGTCGAATAGACCCACTCACTTTGGACCTAACCTAACCTAATCGAGATGTTTTATTCAGTATCTCTTCTCCAGCTTTTAACGCCTTTTCAATTTCCATTTGACGAATATTTTCTTTCATCATTCACTCGGTAATACAATTGTGCGTTAAAAATAAATATAAAGATCATGTCATTATCATCGACATCACATAAAAATAAACAGAGAAGCAATTGTCAAAAATGCCCCACTGGCTCGCACCAATTGGACAAAATAATATAAACTATGCAATATTTCTTTTCCTTCTGATTGTTTTTAATAATTACCTGAATATCTACTGGAAAATAACTTCCTGTTCTCCAGTTTTGAATTGAGTTCGCCTGTTTTAACATCATGTTTTCGAAAATTGGGACATATTATACACCAAAAAAACGTATAATGGAAACGTCATTAGGATGCTGGTCATAATTTTCAACTAAATATTTAGCAGGATATCAGTGATTTAAACTAGTTATTTTGATTTTTATTGATTATTACGATAGAAATAAATGAACCCAATTTGAACTGATTATTTTGGTTTTCGATCTGGCTCTAGGTAAAACAAAGTGAAATGAAATTTTAACCTCAATACAGTAGATGAGAATTTTTTGAATAGATAAGTGTCGGACCAAACTACAGAGTTTAACAAAGCTGGGGAGAATTTTTGAGATGAATCCCTATAACACACTCTCATAACCAGTAAATGACTTTTTTCTTATGAATAGTGCAAAATTCATAATTCTTATCAAAGTGGTTAAAGAAAAGCCGAACGACAGATTTCAATTAAGTCGAGTAGAATTTTTCAAATAAATGCCTATAGCATCCTCTCAACAATACGACAGTGACTTTTGCGTTATTGATATCCAAAATCCACTTATCCCAATCGTTTGGTAAAACAAAAACCAAACGACAAAGTTTATTGAGACAATGTTGAGGAGAATTTCTTTGAGTAAATGCCTGTAGCACCCCCCTGATGACCCGATAATAACTTTTTCGTTATCAATATCAAAACACTCATTTTTTCAATTGATTTGATTGAACAAAAACTGAACGATAAAGTTTGATTGGACAAAATTTAATAAACTTAGGAAGCTTTGTTTAAATGAATACCTGCATCTCTGTGACGACCCGACAATGACATTTTTTCTAATGGATAATGAATAACTCCTGATCAATAACTCTTGCGTTGTTTTAGTCAAAAATTTCAGTTTTCCAATTGATTCGGTTCAACAGAAACCGAACAACAGAGCTTATTAAAGTTGAGGAGAATTTTTATAATGATGTCTATAGCACCCCCTGACGATCCGAAGACTTTTGCGTTATTAGTAATATGAAATTCGAAATTTCAATAGATATCAAAAAAACAAAAAACGAACGAACAAGCTTAATAAATACACTTGAAGATAATTTTTGAAATAAATGCATATAGCACACCCCTGATGACGGCAATGAGCGAGTTATGGATAACAGAAACTTCATCATTTCAATCATTTTGGTAAAAAGAAACCGAATTAGACATTTATTCAAACAATTCCACCTAACTTTGGCTAAAGGTTTAAATAAATGTCTATAGCATCCCCCCAACGACCTGACAATGACTTTGGCGTTATGGATAACAAAAAGCTCCTTGCTGCAATCAATTTGGTGAAACAGTGACTTTTTTGCTGGCGAATAATAAAAAAATAATAATTCCAACTGAAGTGGTAAAAAACAAATGACAAAGCTCAAAAAAAGGTGGGTAGAATTTTTGAAATAAATGTTTTGTCTATAGAACAGCCCTGACGACCCGACAATGAGTTTCGCGTTATGAATTTCGAAAGCCAACTGTTCCAATCCTTTCAAAAAACCGAACGATAAAGCTTTGAGCTTTGACCGACAAAGCACAATGAAGTAGGGATGAATTTTTGAAATAAATCTTTTTGGAGTGGAGTGGCAGTCGCCTGAGGGTGTGTTCATACTGTATTATCGTACACGTTATTCTATAGTTTTGTAAACTGTTCGGTGAAAATCTCACAATGAAGTGTTACTTAAATATATTATGGATTTTCATCAAGTATTAGCCAATTCCATTAGTAGAATTATCGATTGTAGAAAAAATTATGAATACTGAACATTAAGTAAATGATATTTTCTGTTGATATGGAGATGTTCTTAATGCTCTTTATTTCTATGAAGAATGCCATTCATGATTCACTTAAATTTTATTGGTACATCCCTTACTTTGCACGAGGTACTAGCCATATGAGTTGTAATCTATTATTCCAATTACACCAGGGAGGATTGTTGATAGAACCTACAACACAATTTCAAAGTTTATCGTTTTATACCCATTTTTTAATACATAATTACTTTGTACACATTTCATAAGGTGAAGTTACGGGAGAGGTAAATACTTCGAAGCAATCAAGATATGTTATTTATTGAAAAGGGAGATTCGTTTTTCACTTCGAAAAACTTTGAACACAATCCTTCGTAAGGATATATTCTTTTCCAGTGATTTTATCTGTTGATCCTTGAGAAGACATAAATTTTCAGTGAAATGATATCTACTCTTCCTTTAAACAAAATAGAACCAGAATTAATTGATTGGTTGGAAAGTTTTTCAAATCTATTTTGACAGCACTCACTCATCGTGATCTTCTCTATTTTTTGCACTTACTAATTCATTTGATAACCGCCATTAGCAGCCTATTTGTAGGTTTTAAAATAGAATATATATCAATAAACTTATTTTGAACCAAAAGGTTCAGGAAACTCGTTGCATAGTCCACTTACTTACACATTTCCTTATTTTCCTCTTAATTCTGTTCTGAAAAGTATTCATCTCCTTTTCTGTAATTCGACATATTTGAGAAACTCTTTCTTCTCTTCACTAATTCACTGAATTGACAGTTGAACATTTTACCACTAGGCGTGTTCACACGTACCATTTGAAAAGAACTTATTCCTTGCGAGTATCTGATAGATTATTGGGGATATTAAAAATTCCATAAACGATCTTTGAAAAAAAATTATTGAAAGATTTCCTAACTTCCCAAACTGTAGTTTTTTTTTTCTGAATTACTCTTTGTAGGCTTAGAAAAGATCGTTGCTGAAATAATTCGAAAAAATCATTGTTCAATTTTTTATGAACAATCACAGATGTGAAAGCATTAAAAACGTGAAAATAATTTTTTTGGTTCATTAATAAAGAATCTACATGAAATGACTATTAAATTTTTCATTTTTATTATCTAAAAGTCTAAAGCATTACATGCGTCTCATAAGCAGATGCATTGTTCGCGAGATGTTTTTTGATTCTGATTAATAATGCAAATCCTAGAAAAAATCGTTCCTTGAAAAATGTTTACATTGCATTATATGACTGAATAATTATTTATTTTTTGTCAAAAAAAAATCAATAGCAAAAAACTTTTTCTTAATCATATTCTGTTCACAAATGTTCACGCTTTTATAGGTTAAATTGAAACCTCTTGTGTAACATGAACTCATAGAAAATACTTTGGCCACACCAGAACAAAACACTTCTGCAAATGTGCGTTTCTTTACCAATTAAGTATTATCATGAGATAAAAAAAAGTCTTTTTCATCTCCTGATGAAGCTAACGCGCGTCGAAAAACATTGTTTTGTTCTGGTATGAGAAAAGTGTTCTACGTACCACACTCTACTTCATTCGATTGTTAGAAAATAGATGAAAATATCCACAGGAATTTTTTTTCAATTTTTTTCATTTCATTAAATTCACAAAGGTGATACATGGTTTGGGCGTCGCTTTCACCAGCTGAACCACTCGTTTGTACCCCTATTTTTATCACTTTATTAAAACTGTAAATACCGGTGCTATATTTCAGAAAGTCAGGACGTTTTATAGTGAAGTTCATGCTCACCGATAGGTTTTGAGATACTCGTAAAAAAGAACACTCACCGGAACAAAAATGGTGTATCTCGATAAGAGTTTGACAGTTTTAGTCATCTACTGATAATGCTAACTTGCGATTAGCGCGTCGAGATACAGCATTTTTGTTCTGTTGAGGTAAAAATGTTTCCAATAGATTTATTTCACGCCAGAGATTCCAAATTCTACTTATCGACCTTCTTCGTTCTTTAACTTAATTGTTTATAACTTTCAAACTATTTGTTTGCGCAAATTGGCTCGAATTGTCAATTACTCTGGATGAAATTAATATTGAATGACACCTCAGTCATTATTTTCTATGAAACTGAACTCAAATTTTGTGAAATGACACTTACAAACTAGACTGATAGGGACGTAAATCAGATGTACCTACTCAATCTCATAGGTAAACAGTTCCCAGTTCCTCATGATACCATCATATATCTCACCTCAAGAGGTGGGTTCTTACTACATTTCTCTAATTTTATTCAATTTCAATTAGTTTGAAATTCAGTGCTTGAAAAAAATTAAAAAGTATTCACCGTAGGTTGGACTTGAACTCAGGTCCAATGGCATTGAGGTCCANTTTTTGTTCTGTTGAGGTAAAAATGTTTCCAATAGATTTATTTCACGCCAGAGATTCCAAATTCTACTTATCGACCTCTTTCGTTCTTTAACTTAATTGTTTATAACATAAAGCTATTCAAGTTTCTCAAAACTTTCATTTTGTTATCAAATGACGAACTCTTAAGAAAAATATTTTTTTGTCACAATAACACTAATTTACACTTCACTTCATATATATATACTTCACAAACTTTATACTTCCTAACAAAATGTCATTTCAATAATTTTTGACGACTAAGAATATATTCTGATATGAGAAATTATCAATGCCATTGAAAATAATTGAAACAGAAATGTAAAGTTATGAATTTGTTCATCTCATAATTGAAGATTTTTTCAAAAGTACCTAATAGAAAAATGTGTTTTTTAAAGAGTCCCAATTCAAGTGTCCCGCCAAAGATGGACAATATGAGGATCCCCGGCAATGTGACAAATATTACGAATGTGTGGATGGTATTCCTACTAGTAAACTCTGTCCAGATGGTTTAGTTTTTGATCCTCTCATACGAAAAAGAAACAAGTGTGATCAAGCCTTCAACGTAGATTGTGAAGATCGTACTGAGCTCCGTAAGTATGGATAATTTATATTCCTAGATTCAAACGTTATTAGGTTCTACTTCTTATTTTATAGTTGTTACTACAATATTTTTGTGTAAAATTCTAGGTAAAGAATTATTACCGAAGTAGTGAAATATGAAACTGAAAAATTGATTTTCTAATTTCAGAGGAGCCTCAGCCAAAAGGCGTTTGTCCAAGATTAAACGGTTTTTTTCCTCATGAAGATCCCGCTGTTTGTAATAAATTTTACAACTGTATTCAAGGAGAACATACTGAAATAACCTGCACTGCAGGATTACACTTCGATGAGTATTCTGGAACATGTGTATGGCCTGATTCAGCAGGGAGACAAGGATGTAACGCTCTGTCAAGTGAGTAGGGAAAAATAGGTAGAGCTGTACAGATTATTCACCTTCTCGTCTGTCGAATATCAACATTTATACTGAGACTGAATTGATTCCTTATACTTTCACTACATCATTCTAGAGATCTTCGCAAGACACATCTTACAATCAAAATTGAAAGTAATAAATTGAAAGAACAAATTTTAAATGAATTTTCTGCTTCACTCTTCATAGTGATACAGTGTGAGTCTGCTACATATTTTCTGATTGGAAAAAAATGTAAACTTGTATAAAATGTCATTCCTTGTCTAACTTGCTAGCAGTTCATCAGTATCTATTCTGAAGATAGGCTGCTTTTCATCTGAATATGATTGGATTTTTTTCCCAACACCAAACCGTTAGTTTAACACTTCGACACGTGTTTCGATCACCAAGTGATCATCTTCAAGAGGAAGATCAAACTAATCATACTCACGAAGCTATCCTAATTTATACCATAGATACCTGTTCTAGGTACCTGCGTCTTGAGTATCTCAAATTAATTTTACAATTTTCCTTATCTTCTTGTATTAAATAAATTTTACAATGTGTCCTAATATAATAGGTAAATCTAATAATTAAAATATTTCACAATATTGCCCTATCTATTGGTCTTTAATTGATTTTACAATGTGCTCTTATATAATAGTCAGGTAAATCTAATAATTGAAACATTATAAGCTATATAAAATTAATTTCACAATATTGCCCTATCTATTTGTCTTGAATTGATTTTACAATGTGTCCTTATGTAATGTTTAGATGTTATAGCTAGGTATATATAAAACAATTTTCAAGCTATATAAAAATTAATTACACAATATTGCCTATCTAAATTTATTTCTACAATGTGTCCTTATGTAATAGTCAGTAAATATAATAATATTATTTTAACAAGCTATATAGTATGCTATTTGGTATTGGTCCGTCATCGTTATTCATAATATTATTATGTCGTATTACTATGATACATGGTTTTGGTCGTGGGCTCTCCTACTACTAGAAATGATTTTAGTAAATTTGTTGAAGTTTGTCTGTGTTTTGTCACAAAAAGGTAGACAATTGAAAAACTTTGATCCAGCATATATAGGATTTTTTTCATATAAACTTGTTTTATGTTGATTGAGCCTTAACATATTTATGGGATAACACTGTACCAGTGCGAAGTCGTTTCGATATTATTTTTTCATTCTTCTTTACGTATATTAGACAATTGTACATGACAATTTATAAAAGTTGGCTTGTAGGATTCATTCCACTTTTTTGAGTCAAAAATCAAACGTATTACTCGTTTTTGTAAAACAAAAATTCGATTGATGTCGCTACTACTTACAATTGTACGATAAGATAGATTTGATCCAGGCATAATATATGCCAATTTGGTATTTTTTATCTAGAGTTACTTTGAGTTACAGCATAGCATAAAAATTTGTTTCGATATTTTAACAAGTATGCTCAAAATGTTTTTTCCAGTTGAAATTATTCAGACATCTGCTCACTGTGGCGTTAGAGTTCATAGTAGCGGCCGGTGAGCGTTTGATGACATGAGATTTAAGTTACCAGATCAGGCTGAAACTACACACACACATTCAGGGCCATATGACATGCGACGTTACTAATGGTAGGGGGAGGTCCAGAATCGGATAGATTTTCCAATATCCCCAAGCGACCCAAGATGATCAAATCTTTGCGGCTTTTGAAGTTGATTCGTAGGTGAAGAATCAAAATGCGGTTTCATGATAATGACGTGAGTCAAGGTCATGTAACGTCACACGCAACTCGAAGCCAAGTCATAAGCGGAGAGTGGAAAATGGGTTTCAATGTCAAAGCCAGTATGGTGGCACTGGGAGGGGATAGTGGTGGGGGGAGGTTCAGAACTATCATCAGCACCCTACTTATAGTTGGTTCAAGTATTATACTCGGGGACAATTTATCTTTTTGTCACTTTATTGACTCTTCTTCATGAACTGAGAAGTGAGGTTGAAGATTGAAATCATGTATGTTGTTCTGTGTCCATCACTCTATGATAACGGTTTTTAAAACAATAATTCATTCAATTGAATGAAAGTAAAAAATTGGTCATGTTATATTGAAATTAGTATCGGTGTCATATCCTTCAATGTATTTCTTCTTTCAGATACTTTGAAAGATGGTTTCAAGTGCCCGACTGAAGGACAAAAAGATGCTAATGGAAATCTGGTTATTCATCCCAAATTTGCACATCCAACCGATTGCCAAAGATTTTATGTTTGCCTGAATGGAGTTGAACCTAGGGATTTGGGATGTCAAGTTGGCGAAGTTTACAACGAAGAAAGTCAAAGATGTGATGCTCCCGAAAACGTCCCCGGCTGGTGAGTACTCATATCAATAATTATCATGTATAATATCAAACAATCAAAACGTAAACATTTATCTGGTTCACCACCCATGTGATATAATGATATTCTTTAGCTTCAAAGCTACTTAATACAAATTTCAAATAGTTTTTGAACAATTCATTACAACACAAAATATATAATTTTAATATTTTCATAAGTATACATTACTTTCAATATGAATATTTTGATAGGAATACCGAATTTCACAAAAATCAATGTTATTTTTCTCAAAAATTGTAGATCTACACTCTAAAATATTATCGAATGTGTTTGATCTAATAAAAACTCTAGACATTTTTCTGAATTTTCGCAACTCTTTTACGGTCCAATGGCAATATATTATAATGTTGCAAACCTTTACGATCATCCAAAATTTGTATAATACCTTTTTCGAATATCTCATAGATTTTTTCATAAATGTATATGTGTCCGGGTTTTGATCCGTGTTTTTTGCTATTATCCTCAATAGGATTGATCTCACAACGTTTCGACAAAGTCTCATCTGTCATCTACCGGTGATTTCTGTTAAGTGTTCGGAAGTCGACCGACCTTACTTGGTCCGTTCCCTACTATATAGGTAAAGTGATGTTACGTGTTCGGAAATCGACCGACCATACTCGAACCGATCCCTACTATACTGGTAAAATGATGTTAACGTGTTCGATAGTAGACTGTCCTTACCCGCTCTACTACCTAATATATAAATGATGTTGACTTTCATTTGAGTTCTTCTTCTTCTTGAATTAACCTTTTCTTCCCGTAAAGGTTTGAAATGTTAAATCTAAAGTTCTCACGTACAGGAATATGCTGAACTGATTTTCGGGTTTTTGATCCGTGTTATGTGCTAATATCTTCAATCTAGCAACGTTTCGACAAAGTCTAATCCCCTGGCTATTACTGTTACGTGTTCGTAAGTCGGCTAACCATACTCGAACCGATCCCTGGTAAAATGATGTTTACGTGTTTAACTGTCCTTACCCGCTCTACTACCTGATATATAAATGATGTTGAATTTTACCTGAGTTCTTCTTCTTCTTGAATTAACCTCTTCTTCCCGTAAAGGTTTGAAATGTTAAATCTAAAGTTCTCCCGGATAGGAATGTGCTGAACTGGTTTTCGGGTTTTTGATCCGTATTATGTGCTAATATCTTCAATCTAGCGACGTTTCGACACAGTCTCATTTGTAATCCTCTGGCTATTACTGTTACGTGTTCGGAAGTCGGCCGACCATACTCGAGACGATCCCTACTATACTGGTAAAATGATGTTTACGTGTTCGACTGCCCTTACCCGCTCTACTACCTAATTTATAAATGATGTTGAATTTTACCTAAGTTCTTCTTCTTCTTGAATTAACCTCTTCTTCACGTAAAGGTTTGAAATGTTAAATCTAAAGTTCTCACGGATAGGAATATGCTGAACTGGTTTTTGGGATTTTGATCCGTGTTATGTGCTAATATCTTCAATCTATCGACGTTTTGACAAAGTCTCATTTGTCATCCTCTGGCTATTACTGTTACGTGTTCGCAAGTCGGCCGACCATACTGGAACCGGTCTCTACTATTGGTTCGAGTATATATACCTTAAACCCACTCATATGGGATAATATCTGAATCACGAAGCGAACCATCGCCAATCAACCCAGACAGAAATCGTCAAGACCCTAATTGATCGTATATTCAGGCTTTATAACACGAAGGAAAATGGTTTGGCTAGTGGAACAGTCTTAGCCTAAAGTCCCGCAAGAAAGATAGAGCATGTTGGGACTCATCAACATAACATCAAGTGGTCCAAAGCTGGGACCATCTACAGAAAGGAACACTGATTTGGGGGGAAGATCAAAGAAGCTGCATAAATGTTGACCAACATCGCCAGGCTAGTGTGTAGATACGCAACATTTATACAATCTACGTTGCACTGAACTGAAAAGCGAGTAGAAAGAGAGAAGAGAGATGAAAGCGCCCAAGTGACGTGTAAATTGTTTCGACAATCAGGAATAAACCAAGGATCATCCGGAGATGGTTGTGGATACTAGCAATCGAACGTTTTGGGTTGAGATCTCTTCCTCATTTTAAGTTTATAATTTATCTTGAATATTTAGTTTGACTGTATTTTCGTTTCACTTTTTTATTGTTTGTATATAATTTCCATCATCAATTAGCCCTTATATAGCATCCCTGTAGGTAATAATAGAGGTACTTGGATTGATTGAGTATCTAAATTTTGTTTACTAGTTACAATGCGGATATGCTAATTTGAAAACCGGTGAGTAAACTAAATCGATTTGATCATTCAACAGGTTGCACTCGCAATGTTTATGTTTGTGAATTTATTTCACATCAAAATTTGTTTTTTTTACATTCAATTCGACATTCAATTCAATTTTATTTCATTTTTTCTGCCATAGATTTCGACTTCCACTTCAGACAATGGAAGGTTCGAATCTGTTATATTCTCCAAGTATTTTGGTCTCCAAAACTGTGAAATGCTTTCACCAGTTCACCCTCCGTTTTGGCGTCAAGAGGAAGTGGTAACAACTGATGATTTTTTTCAATATCAGGTCTCATGTTTGGCGGTAGAAATCATATCAAAGTTTTATTGTAGAAATGAGTAATTTTAAATATATTTGATTTGAAGTATTGTTACCACCAAAAAGCTACTCAAATCAGTAAAGTAACTGAATATGGTCGATTTCAACAATCAAATCCAAACAAGTTGAAACTCTTTTGATCCAGGTCTTTTGTTGTTGTGTCAATAGGTTGTTTTATAGTTTTTCATTATTTATCGGGTTTAGAAAAAATAGCGTATGCAACTCTCATGTAATGGTTATTAATACACTCGCATATACCATACAAAACTCGCCTTCGGCTCGTTTCGTATCCCGGTTAATGCTCGTGTCTTAATAACCATCATTACATGATCATTGCATAATATACTATTGTCTATGCTTTTGTGCGCGATAATCTCAAAAATTGCCTGGGGAGCGGTTTTCACAAGTGTATTGTAGTAAACTATTGTCAGTCGTTATTTGGAGTATACAGTGTGTAAAAGCCAAATGGAATAAATTCATTATTTCGGTTACTCTACATATTTGAAAGAAATCCCGAAACACGGTAAATGTAGATAATAATTTGACATCCTTCAACGTACAAATGTCACCCCTACCATAATGTCCATAATCGTTAGCCCAGCCATTGTTGATTAAAACAGTACGAATGTTTTGAATTACCGCCATTTCAATATGACAGCTACTACGCTTGCGCTTGTCTTATGATGAAAAGGCCTATTGGGAAATGTTGTATCGAGGTATTGCCGGACATTAACTTGGTAATGTGGTGGTGCTCCATCCTGCTGAAACCATATCGTATTCACTGGAACTTGAGGGTTTCCTGGATCAGGATATAAATTTGCTAAACTTGGAATGACATCATTTTGAAGTAGTGTCAAATAATTATCACCATTCAAGTTGCCCTCAATGAAAAAGGGACCAATGATATGATTTTTTTAAATCCCTGCCCAAACATTAGCCTCTTCTCTCATCCAGTGAGGGTTTTCAGTTGATCAGTAGCGGCAATTTTGCCGATTAGCATGACCGCTAAGAGACAAATTACACTCATTAGAAAACATAACGCCTTCTAATTGAATGATATTGTTATCCAACATATGGCATCACTGGCAATCTACTGAACAGGCTCTATAGCTTCTTAACGGGTAGGTATCAATGGGTTAAAATTGGCAATTACACTTAAGATAGTATTGAAGCTCATTCTAGGATTCCTCAGGGAAGCCACTGTGGCCCCCTACTTTTCAACCTATTTGTCAATGACATTGCCCTAAGTATTGAGTATTCTCAAATTCTACTATTTGCTGACGATTCAAAAATATTTAAAATTATTGAAAATGAAATTAATTGTCATCAACTTCAGAGTGATATCAATAACCTTGTACATTGGTGCAATTTCAAAGGAAGGAATCTGAACCTCAATAAATGCTTCTTTATAAATTATAATAGAAATCATACTTCCGTAGACTTTTCATACTCTCTTAATTCATTAGACCTATTTAAGTCATCAATCACACAGCATATCAGTTACCTATTACCAAAATCTCATTTTGATATAACTTATATCTGTAATAGGGCAAATCATAATTTCTGAGTGAAGTCATGACTTGTCTAATACATTCGTTGACTCCTGGCATACATCTAATTCAAAGGTTGCATTATTGACGATTCCTAAATAAACATATACAAACTCTATACAAAGATGTGTAGTTAATGCAAATAAGTAACTTTCACACACAAACTGGAAGAAAGAGCCCTATCCAAACAATTAATTCTATATAGACATAGAATTACACGAAAGAAAAAATTCTTTCGAAACAACGACTTTCTAATGAACATAAAATTAAACAAAAGACATTTTTTCCGTTATGGAAATGAATCAGATATCATTCGCAGGATTGCTACACAATATAACATTTGAACGAGGTAAACTTAGATTTACATGGAACACTCTCATCCTCGATGGCGGACATCCGATATTTCGGAGTAAGACACTTGCCTTCAGCACTAATTTGGATAACATGTGGATATAAGATGAAGCACTCAATTCCTTCATTCAATCAAGACGTTTTATCACGAATGAGTGAAATCTACTTATGCCATAGATGAAAGTACGTAATGGCATTCATTTACTCGTTTGATTCAATCCCAGCCATAGGAATCTTATTTTAATCGAGGGGGTATATTTTTTTTGAGAAATTGATTTTTGGGAAGAAAAAGTCCAATTGAAACAACTACTTTTTACATTCGTATTGCCCATTTTCAAACAATCTTATGAAAAATTCATATGAAAGTTTGTAATGTTCTAACCATTTTCTGATTTTTTTTTTCAGTGAAGATTGGTACAAGGAAGAATCCACACCAACAGTTGGAAAGACAGGAAAGAAAAATTAATCGTAGATTACAGAAATTTCTGTATTATTATAACTGTAGTTTTACCCGTATTTTTTAAATAAAATAAACTAAAAATGGTAAAAATAATAATTTTCACCTATAAAAAGTTTGAAATCATTATTTTCGAAACTAGAAAGAGAAAAATATGATAGAACTAACCGATACTTGATGCAAATAATCTATTTAAACGTATTGAAAAAACACATTTTATTGTGAAATTTTCACTTGAAAGTTTACAAAACCGCGACACGTGTTTCGCTATACGTCACAAGTATTGTTTCGTCCGCTAAAAATAGAAATTATTAAGTAGTTTTTGGGTGTTTCACTGATTGTTGACCTCAATTCATAAAAACGATGAAATAGTTGAAGGTCAGGCAACGTTTACAAAATGCCATTATTTTATACAAGGCCTGAAATTAATTTTGAAACTATTAATTTTTTTGACGAATTTGACACTTTGTAAAAAAGGGCTCTTAATGAAATTGACTAAAACAGTAACCAGCATATACAGATTAGGCACTAACCCAACAACAACATCATACGTACCTACCTCACAACTACTCGTTCCCAGTTTGTCCGAAAAATTGAGACTAATCGGTTATAGACATAATCACGGACTTCGCGTGGGTGTGGCGACCGAAGCGATCCAGGGGGCGCCGCCAGGGGTAAAAAAATTCATGCTGGTGTTATCTACTTTTATTAATAAGCACTCAGACAACTGTGTCGGTCTCTGTATTATACAATTGATGCATTTTTGAGTGAGTAAAATTCTGTATGTCTATGCATAATTGATAATGCAAAAGATTACTCAGTCCCAGCAACTGTGAGGGTATATTGACGAACAGCGCTGCGCTGCTAACCAAACCAATAATACATTACACAAGCTTGCGAATCCAAATCTGACAGACGACAGTGACACATCACACTCACAGCGACACGCGCCGCATCGGCGCGCCCCCACCGGTCCACAAACTAAACTTAGCCAGTCGTCACTTATCACTCAGACACAGTATACTTCTAAAGTATACTGTGACTCAGCAGTCAGTCGCTGGCTGCATTCAGTACGCGTCAGACCGAGTCGTCACTTATCAGTCAGTCGCTNTATGCTTACTACTAGTGCTGCCTCTCGTGACACGTTCGCTGTACTATTCTCAGGAAAAAGGCTCACCTCAATTAACCAGCACATCATGAAACAAATTGAAACTGAAGCAGAAGTGTTGCGTCGTTTAGTAAAAATTACCTTATTTATAGCAGAGCACAATATGGGTTTTTCGTGGATCATCTGCCAAAGTTTTTACCAAAAATAATTGGAACTTTTTTGGACTAGTACAACGTTTAGGAAAATTTGATAATGTACTAAAGCAAAGCATCTTGACAAAAATAAAGAAAGCCAGATATTTTTCCGTTATCCTTGATTCTACTCCAGACATAAGTCACTGAAGATGATGATGGGAAAATTAAAATAGAAGAAAGCTTTATAGCCTATCGAGTTGCCGAAGGAACCACTGGAGAAGCTCCCGCTGACTTGCTGATCAAAGAAATTGAAGAGTGTAGTTTGAACATGACAAACTTTCGAGGTCAAGAATACGACATTGGCGCAAATATGGCAGGTGTACATAATGGAATTCAAGCCTGAGTACTGGACAAATTCCTTTCAGCTGTGCTTATTACTTGTGGGTGCCATAGCCCAATCCTAGTGATTGCTGATGGAGCAAAATCATCAGTCAAGTCTACGTCTTTATTTGGTATTCTACAACGACTCTTTACCATCTTCTAAAGTTCAAAAAAGCGCTGGTGTATAATAAACGACCATACTAAAGCACTAACTTCAAAGCAAGTGTGTGAAAAGCGTTGGGAAGCTCGAATGAGTGCTGTTCAGGCTTTCAGATACCAATATGTACAAATTAGGGATGTAATGGTTGAGTTAGGCGACAAAATTGATGACCCCAGCCTCTGAGGCTAAATCTTTGATTGGTCATATGGAAGACTTTTCGTTTATCGTAACTCTGGTTTTGTGGAATGACATTCTGTTTTAAGTTAATTTGATCAGTAAAAGCATTCAAGGAAAAGATGTAAATATGTATGACTGTTCTGAGAGGTTCAACAAGTATTTGGAGTTTTCAAACATATTAAGAGAGAATGGGTATGTGGACGCAGTAATCTCAGCTAAAAAAATAGCAGCCGAACTTGGTATCGAACCTGTTTTTTTCCAAGGAAAGGATTCGTTAACGGAAACGCGTTTTTTTGTATGAGTTTTCTGAGGAAGTGCAATCGTCACCTGAAGAAACCTTTATGAGAAGCATTTTTAATCCATTAGTAGATAACGTTTTGGCCTCACTTGTGAAGAGACCAACTGCGTTAAAGGAACACCGAAAAGTGTGCGTATTTTTGAGTTATGTTGATGTTGCTCAACTTTCAGAAAAAGAAGATCTGAAACAAAGTTGCTTGGACCTTGAAAGACATTCAATAGACGAAACAACCAAAGTGTCTGATATGAGCGGCATTGAGCTCTATGATGAACTTTTACATGTAAGTTCGAATTTGGATAATAGAAACAAAAAAAACATCACAGTCACACCAAAAGAACTATTGCGTAAGGTCAAAACCACAAACAGTACAGATTTGTTCCCAAAGTTGTGGGTCGCGCTAATAGTGGTACTAACAATACCCGTGACAGCTGCTAGTGCCCAACGAAGCTTTAGTAAACTTAAGCTTACAAAAACGTATTTGCGCTCTACGATGCTACAGGAAAGGCTGAACTCTCTCGCCATTCTATCGACGGAGAATGGCACAGCAAAATACTTAGACTTCAAAGAAATTCTGAGAACATTTGCTAATGCGAAAGCCAGGCGAATGCTTTTCAAAGTTTAAAGTTTGTATGTATAGACAACAAGGCAGCGCACCAAAGACATGAACAGAGCGAATGAAAAATCAAAGACTGTAAATAAATAAATCAAATGTTAGTATTAATATGTGTAGTGGAGGGTGAGTGGTCCGTGATGCTGTTATTTATAATAGCTGCCAGTCCGGAACACGGTGGGCCCAAAGGTGATGGTGGCTCTAAAGGGCTAGGGTATTATTCTCCGAACCAAAACTGGAACAGACAAAAATACGGGTTTTACCAAGGGAAGGGGCATCGATTTAAGCCTTGCTTTAGGTTCCTACAAACCACGCGACGGCCTTGGATATGATATGTTCCATAGGATAGGTGAAACTTCAAGACCCCTACCTTCCTCAATCACTGCCCCCACACTGACTTTGACCTTGAAACTCGAAAATAAATAACCTGGTCTGACAGACCCGACCTGCAAGAATTTCTGTCTTCAAGATTACGAGAGCAATGTCTACTGAGAACAATTTGCAGACCTGCAAAATAGTTATATCCCCCGGTGGAAGCTACGGTATTAGCGAAACACGTCTAGAAATAAAAGTGTTTGTTTTAATAAATATCATAGATAGTGTTATTAATTTTTGTCAATCAACGGGTCTATCCGTTCATCCCTTGGTTGGAACCAACATATTATTCGAAGTCAAAGCCGGAACAAATTGGTTATCTTCATAGGCAGTGCTGCTCTAAGGCAAAAAAAATGTACGAAAACGACAGATGAAAATGTATGCTTTTCGCTATAATGGATGATTCCAGTAGCCCTATTCAGTATTGCCACTATAAAATTTTCGGGTCTAAATCGACTGACATTTTCTAGGCCTTTTTTGGAATAATTCAAAGTCGGAACAGATAGAATTTTTTATTTTATAGATTTCTGGATGTTCATGGATATATGAATCGAAGTATTGAAGTCGATATGAACAAAAATGAAAAATCCTAGGGAATTTTACTTTTTAGGTTGTTCAGTTGTACGAAACCTGTCACCTATATATGTTTCCTTGTCACGAACATAGCATTTCACATTTCAGTGTTCAGTTTGTTTTTGCCGAGTAGTTACGTTTTGATAGTGTATTCTGTAGGTGTTGTATGATATCTTTTTCCATATCATTATTATTACCAGATGATGTTCCAGGTGCCCTGTTAAAAGACAATTTATTGATTGAAGACCATTCAATTGCAGAACTCCACCAAAATAAAGCAGAAACTGACAACTGACGCAAAATAACGTCAAATTCCGTTTCAAAACTGACCTCACGCTAATTTTGAATCATCATGAATACGTTTCAAATCATAGTTGAGGTGACTTCACCGTTTCAACGCCTGAATGAATGTATTTGAATCACAGACGAATACGTTTTGAATACATGAGCGCCAGAAAATGCCTCATAATAGCAGTCCGTTATAATGTGTGGTGTAAATCGGTCTCAAGGGTGGAAGGTGAACGCCAGAGTGATATACCTAATGGTGAAGAGGATAGGGAAAAATATTTCCAAGAACTACTAAAACACAAATCACTTCTCTAAAATCCCAAAATGTTGAAAAAAAATCCAATAAAAATTGTTGAACTATTTCAAAATAGGGGCTCAAAATACCACTTACTTAAGTGGTCTGTGGTATTGACATAAAATCGTCAAAATCTCTATTAAAGGCATAAAAGAACAAGTAGAATTTTATTTTCAGATAGGTAAGCCTAATATAAACATAATTAATATACTTTACCTACACATAATAATACATAAAAATCAAAATGAAATATTCTATTTTCACCAAAATAACAGAAAATCAAAAAAAATCACAAAAGAACCATATCGCACATATTCTATGTAGAATACACTTTTACATATTTTACATATACTCACACATTATCCGTCTTCATTTCAAATTGCTCATCTAATCCTCAGAGAAATTTTTTGTAGAAAAGCATTTTGATTCTTGATGAATAAAATAGGGAAAAATAAATAAAAACCTTCACAAATGCATAAAACGAATAAAACAACAGTTTTTGAAATATGAAATCAAACAAAAACTCTTGATTTCAAAGTGAAAATGTAAAAACAGACCACAATTGAATAGGAATATTCACATATTCGAAAAACTAAACAAAAACATATGAACTGGAAGAAACTGTCTTCATCATTCTAGGTTTATTGCATTTACCAATAGGGCATTTTCTTCATTTTTTTTTGTTTACTTTTCTTAGATTGGTTACAGCTGCTATAACCAGTGGAAATTCCATATGAAACATATTTTTTGTGATATCTCCTTTAGGAATTGAATAGCCACAAAATCCCCACATTCGAATCAATACTCACACATTACTCCCATGACTATTAAATCCTCACAATGTATGTGATTTCTCATACGCTGGTAACACTGGATATAATTGAACGTATAACCTTGTCAATGTAAACATGTATCTTTTG
This sequence comes from Leptinotarsa decemlineata, assembly GCF_000500325.1. NCBI lineage: Eukaryota > Metazoa > Arthropoda > Insecta > Coleoptera > Chrysomelidae > Leptinotarsa > Leptinotarsa decemlineata. The sequence goes on along the minus strand of NW_019291342.1, from coordinate 56,332 downwards.
CACTTTCCCGATCATGGCGCTGACATCAGATTTTAAATTCCCAAACATGAACCCTGACTACTGACTACTACAGATCTTACAGAACCAACTATTTTTTGCTAAGTTACTAAGCTGTGATCCTCACTAATAGAAGTATCTTCGCAAGTGAGTACAAATGTATCGTTCCGACAGGTAACGACTACGACTTTAAAAGCGTTTTTGCAATGAACCACAAGATTCACAGATGCAGGAAAGTCCCTGGGAATGAACAACTTCAAGTTGACAGAGTTTCTTTTCATGGAGTTATCCTGCTTCATAAATGAGAATATACAGACATTCAGTTGAACAGCCTCCAGCAATTGTCGAATTAAAGCTGTGTTCAGCAAGACATCATCAAATATGGACCAGTCAGAACCCTCAACTAGCAAAATATAATAATTACCGAAATTATGAATAAAATTGGAATGAAAAACGACTGCAACAATTCAAAATGATGTTCATACGAAATATTTTTGACAATGTCAATATAATATATAACTCATTTCATGAACAAAACCAAGTGCGATAGTATTTGAAACATTTCAGTTTCATAGTCAAAACTTTCGGAACAGCAATAATCCTGCAATAGGTAGTATACCATAACCCATATAGCAAACTTTTGATATTCCAGCATGGATAAGTTCAGGATAAGTTCAATATGTTCCTTAAGATACTCCTTTATAGAGTTATGTAGTTATATCCACCTCATCGCAAGACTGATCATCATCTCATTGCCTATTTATAATGTCTTAATGACTTGTTACTTACTTGAGTTGTACCGATTTGCCAGAAGTCAACTTTTGTGTTAAGGGCATATTCATAGTGAATATTCCTCAAAGTATTCTCCATGGTAGTTTTTGAAAGGTGAAGATATGACCACATACCACTTACTCTAATATGACCTGAAATCCTATCAGAGTATCTCATTATAATTGATTGAAAACAATTTTTCCAAGTTCTGTAAGGTTTTTGGGCTGTTGTGAATTCCTTTTATCCTCTAATGAACTTGTTGAATCCAAAAAGTTAGCAAAAAAATATGATTTTTCATATAACCATCACACTGGATGTGATGATGAAATATTGAAAATAGAAGGCTCGTTCTCGAAGCAAAGAGTTAAGGTTAGATTCCTTGATCTCCAAAAGGTTCAGGCTTTCAATCCAGTAAATGTGCACATATTGTTAACAACATATTACACGAATCATTTTCAAAATAGCTTTGCTAATATGCCGTATGTCGATCGGCTTCAGGGTCATGGATTATTAGGATCCTATCTATCATTTAGAGTAGCTGCTGCATAACAGGATTCGAATGGAAAGCTATTTGCGTTATTCGGGAGGATCAAGTATAAGCATCCAATCTATTTGTTTGTTTCCTTGAAGTTTGCTTTGACTCTAGCGCCACCTTACGGCAATGTTTTCTTGGACTATAAAACTACCTCTCAAATAAGAGATTTACTACTGTGTAGTTGCCACCTATACTCTATAGTCTACACTTGGCATCACCGGAATAATCTCCTCCATTCTAAAAAAAAATGGATGCTATTTCCCCTCACCCCCACCCTTATAGAAATATTCCAATATGTCTCTTTGTTCCTATCATAGTTGTTAATTAGGATAGTGTTAACGTTAGATTTAAAATTAATTTTTAAGTTTAGAGTAAGACATCTTAATTAGTATGGAGGACTACGAGAACGGGTATGCACTTTTTTCTTTTCTATTCGAATAAAAACGAAGGTCCTATAGCGGTGGCGCTTAAAATTAATTTTACACAAAATTGACGGAAGTTCACTAGCTGCCATTTGTAGTGTAGTGTGGTGTGGTGAAGCTTGGACGTGGTGAATGGTGAACGTAACCGGGTCCTAGTATAAGGAAAGTGTTGTGTTACTGGTGTTTTGGGAATAGCATGCGAATGTTGCGATTAAAACCTGAAATTATGGACGATGACGAAAAGGGGTATTTATCATTGATGTGTTATTTTTCACCAGTTATTAGGTCACGGCGTACAACAAAAATTTTGCCATTTCATGATCCTATAGAATACAGCAGTCTTCTATCATTTGTTGTAAACGTTCGATATAAAATGAATAGAAACTTTTCTTACTGATTGATAATGCTTACCGGTTTTCTTTTTTTGCCGTTCACCGACCCCAAGCGGATTATTGAGAACGGTCAAGAAACGGAATCTGTTGTATTTTCACGCTTACTAAAGAAGGTCGCTTTATCATTACTTTTCAATTTTCTAATCGTGGCATACATACATCATCAAATCATTTTGAAATTGAAATTATTAAAAGAAAGCATTATGTTGGAGTCAAATGTTACTAACTTTATTTAAAGATTTTTGTGCAAAAAAACTTTTTGGCGTTTTACTCATCCATGATCAAGAAAAAAAACGTGGGAAACTTCCAATATTTTTTTTCCCAAAAAACCAATATCACTCCTAAAAATATCCCTTTTTGTTGTACATTTGAAAATTTCATATTTTAATCATCTGAGAAGTTTTTCTCCTATAATTAAGTTGAAACCCAAAAATAAAATCACAATACTATTTGAAGGAAATGTTTGAATAGGGATACACAATAATCAATGAAGTCGCCCCTGAGTGCCAATTAATTTTTGTTGTTGTTTTATAATTTCATGATTTGTATTTTAGTAATAAAATCGTTATATGAGTTGCCTTGAGTTTAATAAAGATAATACCAAAAAATAACAAGGCTACCACAGTCGGAAGGTATATTCAATGGCAAATGAACTGAAAATATGTCTCATCAATGAATCCATTCGATAATGATAAAATATCCACTTTTCAAGGCGATCCAAGCAGATTCAGTAACAGGAAGGAAAAGAAGAAGTGACTGGAAATAAATATATATTCACCAAAAAATGAAAACAAAATCAACCAATTGAAGTATACAGAGTAGAAAAGGTTGAAAAGTGTGACAACTGATACATAAGTCAAATGGGAAAATACATCAATAAAAATAACAATCATGAAATTATTTATTGGAAGGTATTAAATCAAATATTTCAATAAATATTATAATGAAGATAATATAGTTACAAAAATGGAAGACAACTGTATAGCAAACTTAATCATAATTTACCTTTATCCCTATCAGTATAGATTTCAAGAATTTACTTAGTAATACAATTCTTTGAAAGGTTTTTTGTGTGCATTCACTAATTGCAGTCAGTCAACTGTTGAGACTTCAAAATATAACCTTTGTCCTTACAGTCATTGCACATATCACTGATGATGTATGTCGTTTGGTACTACAAGTTCCTCTCGACCATGGCCTGCCAACCTGAATTTTGATCTCTTTAATGGTGACTTCGCCTGCGAAAGCCTATGTTTTTGAAATCCCTGATTATGTGAGCTTCTTAATCAAACACCCATACAATAAACAATGTGTTTGGAATTTTTCTAGTTGCATATCTAAACCATCTGACTTTCAGATAGAACAGATATTTAATAAGGCATACCGAGTAAACGAATAATATGCAGCCGAATACCTACCTCACAACCATTTACAGTTACCCAAGTAACATATAAAATTCAATTTTTGTAATATAACATTATTGCTGTTTTAATTTATTAACATTTATGCATCTGACAAGGAGTTTTCGTATCTTCACCATCTGGTTCCCGCCAAAGCATCAACGATACAAACTTCATAATAGCCCGTTGTTTTGTACCTTTGTTGAAGCCGTGCAATGAGAAATAGCTAGTATAAAATAACAAAGGTCCAGCGTTTTTGGACCCTTTGGCTATATGATTCTCCAAGGATCTGTGAAGGTATAACAGCTATATGCTCAATTATCACCTAAACTCGCTATACGTTACGGAAATATTGAAGTACATTTTTGTGGCGGAAATCATAATTTTTGTATAGACCATTTTTGGGTATTTTATAGAAGTTCAGAAAAATTTGGAGTACGTTGTTAGTACTGGACTGGCTTTCTGTCAAGGATAGAATATTTTACTTTTCCAAGATTTTAATTGAAATTTTGTATGGATTAGGACCTTCTTAGGTTAGGTTAGGTCCAAAGTGAGTGGGTCTATTCGACCCTCCATCGCAACCCGCAAGGGTTTATTGCGGCTCACACCTATTCACACTCGGCCAAACAAACCCAGTTTCTTAACGAAGCCGATTAGTTTGTATAGTGAGTGATATTTCAGGTCAGATGGTAAGTGTACGGCTCTGCCGAACTCTAAAGACCTGATTCGGTCCCCAGCGGGGCAGGCACAAAGTATATGCTCTGTTAATGAGGTAGTCGGATAGTCAAGTTGCAAGATTCCTCGAATTTATTCCATACTTNAAAGTAAAGATTGTGTATAATATAGCATCCAAGTGACTTAACACTTGTGTTGTGCTACAAAGTAATACTAATTAATATAAAATTACAGTTGTGTGCTGGACTGGATAGAATTTATGGTTTCACGCCATGTATTTTTGTTGAAAATAACCGTATCATCAGCGTATGATATAATTCTTTTCTTGCTTTTACTTTCAAACAGTAGAAAAATTATGTAGGCTTGAAAAGGTATTAGACCAAGAACGGTTCCTTGGGGCACCCCTGTTCTTTTATCACATTGTTTCCGGTCAGTCAAATAATTGCGAAAGACTTCCAACACTTCCCCACACACACCAAAATGCTCCAGTGCGTTAAGAAGTATTTCATGTAAACAGTGTCAAATACCTTTGCTAAGCCTATAAACACTGCAATATATTTTTTGGTTTTCATCAAGTCCCTGTGTTATATTTCTGATAACATTATACATAGCATCAGTAGTAGCTATACCAGCACGAAACCCATAGTGTTGATCATGTATAATTTTATTTTCATCAAAAAATTCTACTAATTGAGTTTTTTTTTTTGATAGTTCAAGTCTTTATATGTATTTTTTTTTGTCTGGTTTAAAAATGTTCCTATAAGGAAGGAGTATTTATTTTGTCAATTGAATTGATACTTTATTCAGTGTGGGTTTGTTGTCCTTTATCTTTCTCACGTACTTCGATTGTTTGTGTTAAGCTTCTTCAATAATTTTTCCCTGATTTAACCTTTTTATTTTATCATTTTCCTTTGTTTTTAGAGCTTCATTCAGTAGAACGTTTATCCCAGTTTTCATTATTTTTCAAATATCTTTATCAATTTAACATTGTTGGATCCAGGAGACTATTTGCACAAACTGAAACTTCACTATTTTCACAGTAAATGATCTTATGATTTTTAACAATTAAGTGCTTTTTTGCATTGTAGAAAATTTTCAGGCAACTGTAAAAGGAAGGGATGATCTTAGTTACACAACTTTTGAATTTTACCATATTTCACGGGTAAGGATTTATACAAGCTAAAGTCTACAGATAGTACTGCCAAAGTAATTTGAGACTAGAGTGTTTGAATTATTCAATATTATTTTATTGAAGGGGACCTTGAAAATTCTCAAAAACACACTATCAAACCCTCGACATTTTGTAAAAATCTTCCCCTTCGCTTGAATGATGATTATGATGAGGGAACATTATCGGCTAGACAGTTTCACGTCAACAGTTTACGAAACTAATTTTATAGTGAAAGACTTCCTTAATGAAAAATAGGATTTTTGTGTTCTTATTATTTGTTCACAAGCTTGATAAATTTTATTATTGATATAGATAATTTCATATCTGAGAAATAATTATTTTCTCAATATAATATATGATGCGGAAAAGAGTTTTGACTTTTTTTTTTTTTTTCAGCAAGCTCTTTGTCGGAGGACTATCCTGGGAGACAACCCAGGATAACTTACAGAGATATTTTTCAAGGTATGGAGAAGTAATTGACTGCGTTGTTATGAAAAATGCCGAATCAGGAAGGTCCAGAGGTTTTGGGTTTGTTACATTTTCTGATCCTGCAAATGTAACCCATGTTTTGCAGAATGGACCTCACACTCTTGATGGAAGGTAAGCCACATTATTGGTTGTCCCATTATAGGTAAATTTTCTTCATTTTTCATGAAAAATGTGTAACATCTTCAGTTGAAAAAAAAAGGTTTTATTATCTATTCAATAAATGTATCTAAATGCAGGTTCAAGTTCTCTAACGGATCCAGTCTACTAAAAGGCTAAAAATGTTTTTTCAATTAACTGTTTGAATTTTGTGAAGTCTCTTTCATCTAGACTATTTACGCAGATTTGAGTGTTTTTTTCTTCAACTGAAAATTCACTTGAATTTAGACGATACAATTCTCCTATTTTCATTTCTGCTTCTTGCTCAACCAGCCTTTTTTCCTTCTCAAATTCGATTCCAACTGCATTCTTCTCTTGGATTAACTACGTGACACTTTGGAGGTTTTGTGAGTTTTTTTATGAACTCTGGTGAAGGCCTACCTTTATTTACCTTTGGGGTTTTCGAGAAACTTCATCTTCATTCATCGCTGCCTGTTTGCATTTTTCCAAGTCTTGAGTGACGTCTACGTATCTACGTATGAATCGAAAAACCATTTATGTTTACTTTTGGTTTTATAGTTGCCATCGGTAATAATAGTTTTTTGAATAAAAATACTTTGAATGACATGTGTTGGTAATTGAAAATGCAACACACCCTGTATTGTACATCAATCATTTATTTTTAGTTATTGTTTGACATTTTTGTATGTATATGAATGACTGTCAGTTACAAGTTCATCATAATATATATAAATTATTGATATGTTCAATATAACGTTAAGAAATAACTCAGGCCTATTGTAATTACACCTTTGCACTGCCCTCATTGCATTTCCAACAACATGGCATAGTTTAATGTTTGACAAGTATATAAAGTTTTGTTTATTCTTGCCAACTATTCAACAGATCTCTTAATAACAAATCAATAGTACATGAGCAAAATAAATGAAACAAACATTCTAAATAAGGAATCCGTAGGAACATTTTCAACCTATTCTCACTAGCAGTACATTTCCTGATGATTGGAAGATGGCTCACGTTTCACCTATTATGAAAAAAGGCGACATGAGTATACAGAATTATCGAACAATCTTGATTTCATACAATTTCTCTAAACTATCTGAGATTATTTTATACGATTTTATTTATGGCTTTTTAGATAAGCTATCTATCATTTAGANCATATCATTCTCCCAGTATGTTTGTGGAATATTTGAAGAAAGGAATCAGGTGGATGTGATATACTTGGATATTCAAAAAGCGTTTGATCAAATGGATATGCTTATTCTTTTGAAGAAGTTGATTGCTATTGGTTTCTCTGAAAAATTAGTGAAGATTTTCAAGTCTGATGTCTGATCTGTTTGATCGTAAGCAGTATGTTGAATACAAAGCATATGTTTCTCCCATTGTCAGACCTACATCTGGAGTCCCTCGAGGATCAAATTCGGGACCTTTGTTTGTTAATCTTCAAAGATTGCTAAAACATCCAAAGAAATTATATTTAAATGGTGCCCCATCAATAATTTGAAGCTCAATGTCAAAAAATGCTGTGTATTACATTCTCAGGGTTACATTCGATTAAAAACCTATACAGTAGAATCTCACTAATCTGGCACTTTGTCAGACCTACATCTGGAGTCCCTCGAGGATCAAATTCGGGACCTTTGTTTGTTAATCTTCAAAGATTGCCAAAACATCCAAAGAAATTATATTTAAATGGTGCCCCATCAATAATTTGAAGCTCACTGTCAAAAAATGCTGTGTATTACATTCTCAGGGTTACATTCGATTAAAAACCTATACAGTAGAATCTCACTAATCTGGCACTTCAATAGACCGATACGTTCAATAATCCGGCACCCTCGCCCCTCTCGCCACTGTCACTGAACACTTATGCGCTCTGTCACCATCTAGCAATCTATCCTCAAAACTTAATCGCACNGTTTCATGGGAAGTAATATTGACGAACTTTTCGAAATGGTAAAAGATCTAAAAAATTGCAATATTAATGGTCAAGATTACTTCTCCATTACTTGAAGAATTAAAAAAGATGACTTCAATAGATATGAAAACTACAGAGGAATAAGTATTGTTTCGGGTATTTCAAAACTTTTTTAACTTAACATCAAATTTGACTACAAATGAATTCTTATCAAATCAGCTTGGCTTTATGAAAGATGAAACTTTAGAAAACAATATGTTTTTAATGATAAGAATAATGATGATAAAACAAGTCACATAAAATGTGAAATATAAGAGTAAAAGCCTGTTTTACAGTAAAAGGGTTGAAAAATTAAAAATGACATAAGTATATTACGTAATGGGTATCTAATACAATTTCTTAAAAGAGTTGGGAAAAATTTAAAAAATGAAACATTTGAGTCTTGTTTCAAACTGAATGAAAAGCTGTCAATTTTTTATTGTATGTGTTATAACGTCTCTCGATAGCAAACTGCAAATATGTGATCTATTCTTTTATTTTTATAAAGCTTTCAATTGTGTGAATAATAAATTACTCATACACAAATTACATTATGGAGTTCGTGGAGTGGCTTTAGATTTTATAGTCTTATAGGAAAGAACACAGAATATAATTAGTGCAAGAAACTCAAAAGCAAACTGGAAATCCTCCAGAGATCTACAAGGGTGGTCTGAAGAGTTTCCGACCCTTACGAAGATATAAGACATATTTTGTGGTTTTTTCAACATAGTCCTTTCAACTTTACACACTTCTCTCAGCAATGCTCCCATCTCTGTAACTCGTCCAAATAGTACTGGGCGTTTTTCTCCGCAAAATAATTGTTCGCGAAGGTGATTGCCTCTTCATTTGACGAAAATCTCTGTCCTCTGAACGCAATTTTTAGATGAAGAAACAAAGAGAACTCGTTTGGGGCTAGATATGGTGAGTAAGGCAGATGGTCAAACAGTTCAAAACGTAATTCGTGAATTTTTCTCTGCAAGTTCTGCCATCAGCTTGTCAAGTAATGAAGTGTAGTATGCTCCTGTAATGGTTTTTCTTCTTGAAGGTAATCTGTTTAAAAAAAATATGTTTTTCTGTTAATCAGCTGTCGCCCCCATACGAACGACAACTCTCAGAAGTTGAGCTTGTGCGAGCTAAGAACTAACGAGGTCTTACCTTTTAACGTGTGATTCCTAACACGGTTGCAGAATCATCTCAGCTTCAACCAGACAAATTCTAACGAGAAAAATATCTGGTCGAGGCGGGAATCGAACCCACGGCCTTCCGATCGTGAGTCGGGCGTACTACCACCGCGGCCAATTCCACGATCAAAATAACTCCATGACTTTCCCAAAAAACAGTCGTCATCACTTTCCCGAAAAAACTGTTTTTGATGAGTAACTGTCAACAGAGAAACAACGAAATTCACTAGCTCGCACTCGTATTGCTTTTTTTATATTTGATGAACTATTTCTCTAAAGTCTCGTATTGAATAAATTCATGCTGAATGAATTTCGCTAATAACATTACTTTAGCACTATTGTTATTAACGTTTATATCTGCATATTTCAATATATAAGACAATTTCTGATTCTGCACTGAAATGAAGGTGAAGAATAGTAGTACACGTTGAAAGATATGCAAATTCACGATGGCCGCAGCTACAAAATGGCGGATTACATATTCTTTCACAACTACCTCAATATAGGTATCAAATGACAGGGCTTGACTAGTGTAGTAAACTTTGAGAAAGATTCAAATTCTATATAGTACACTACTATAGTAGTATACTATGATAAAGATGCAAATCCAATATGCAAAGCACTCTGTCAACTCAGAATCGGGATCCGTCGTTAGTGACATGCCACCCAAGTTGAGGTAGGTTAAAACGTGCCGAGAACTGGGTGGCATTAGGGTGGATAAAAATTAGAAACTGAAAACTTGAAAATAAAATAAGTGAAAAATGTTTTAGTGTTGTACGGTTTTATTGAAAAATGCATTAAAATCTAAAAAATAATTTGGAAGGTCCTAGGTTGCAATCATCACACCGCTCTCCTCAGCAATCTACGGTATTGATTAAAAACAATTCACAAAAGAAATAATGACGAGACCCTAATTGAAAATTGTCATTGATAATGCATTTCAAATGAAACAAGAATATCAGGTGCTATATACCACTGAATTATGATTTTATCGCTTCATCAATATTAGTAATAAAAGAGAAGGGTCCATATTTGACAAAAAAAGTTTGTAGTGACGGTGTTGATACAAAGCGTTTAATAACAAATTCATTATTACATCATTATAGTACATTTCTAATATAATACACATTTACGCCAAAACATCTATTGACTACAGCTAATAGTTTGAAAAGAACAGATAATATAGGAATTAAGCTATACAATGTCTTATCTGTCGAATTTCTTAACTTGCCATTCAGAAGATTCAAAAACTTATTGAAGAAAATATTAACCAAACATCCTTATATGAAATTGTTCAATTTTTCGAAGTTATTCAAGAAGAAAGAGACACTTTTGTGGTCACCTCCCGAACTTTTACTCAACTTTGATTATATATAATACTAGCCTAATGCTCCAATTTATCTATTATACAAAATTCTGAGAAGATCAGATATATTTCGTCTATCAAGAAGGTTCTCTTATAAATATTGTACTCCCTCATACGAAACTACTTTTTCAAAGGCGATTTTTATATTCATCCGTAAAAGTCTTCAACTCCTTTCCAGATTCTTTGATAGCTAGCTCCCCATTTGCTGGAAGGATTCCTAATGTATTTGTTTTTTCAAATCTTGGTATTTTCACTTATGCCTCCGAATCTGTTGGTAATTTGGGGGTTGTGTGGAAGTACAACACTGTTGAATGCCACTTCCCTGATATTATTTGTATATGGAAAGACTAGTACTATGTTGCTGTATCGCTGCTGTTCCAATGTTTTGACAGAATCAGAATCAACGAACTTAGGCGTGCGCAGCGTTATAGAACAGTGCATTCAAAAAATTGTTCTGCAGCGCCATCTAGTGGCGAATTGCATAAAAATCGATAGCCTAAAAAAGCCAATTTATCTACAATCATTTTTTTTAGAAACTATATTGACGAATCTTATCCTCTCTAACCTATTTTAGAAATTGTATTGACGTGTCTAAAAACTGCGTTTCTTCAGATTAATAAAATTATTATNCCAACATCCTCAGTCTGTTAGCTAACCTGACCTTTGTAATTGATGTCCGCAACTGCTTCCACGGACATAATATTGTTTTATTATCGCTTAACTTGATTCTACCTAATTCAAATTTGGAATAGGGAAACAATAATGTCAGTTTAGACTTTTTCAAACAGGTGAAAAAATGACTAAGCATTTAGTAAGAAATTATCCTAAATCCAGATCTCTCCTGTATCACAATATGACAATTATATTTATTATATAATATTGATAATTGTAGATGAAAGCAGTAGGTGTAACAAGCCGAACAAAATTCTGATAAATATTTCGAAAACTTCTTCAGAATTGAAAATCCATATTTTTCCTCATATGCATAAAAATAATAATATAATTTAACTTTCTTATTAACTTCCATAACATTTTAGCAAAGCATACCCTAGTAGTGTTCCATCCACATCTGGACAAACAGACAATTTTTTGTGTACTTAAAAAAAATATTTTCAGTTGAGATAAATTCTTGGGGACTCCTGTGTCTCTTGGCCCATTGTGCACATTGAAAAGCCTAACTCATCAACTGAAATGAATCAAACTGATTCTCAAATATGGTACTATGCTATATCCAGATTGAAATTCTATTTTTCCCAACATTGAGTACAATTTTTTGCGGCCCTAAAGACGTTTTTTTTGTATTGGCATCCAGGTTACTGTTCATCAGATAATTTTTATTTATATCTGGAATAATTTTCTGATTAAAATTTTTGAAAAATTAGAAAAACGAAATTTGTTCAAAAAATTATGTAAAGTTTCTTGCTATTATTGTATTAACTAACCTTAATTCATTGAGTCCCTTTTCAAGTTGAATAATGAAATATTGAAAGTTTATTGCATATGGTAATTTTTATAAAAGAGCTCCAGTGCATATTTGTTTTAAT
>NW_019291342.1:29064-44144 GCF_000500325.1 Leptinotarsa decemlineata | reverse complement strand
AATTTAATAGTTGTACGATGTGTTCACTAATTTCTATTTATATATTTACAAATATAATAAAATAAAACACTCAAGTGTTTTTCTATATTATCAAATTAATATTTGTAAATTCAACTGTTTTTTTTGCAGAACAATTGATCCTAAACCATGCAATCCACGGACTTTGCAAAAACCAAAAAAGGGTGGAGGATATCCTAAAGTGTTTTTGGGTGGTTTGCCATCGAATGTGACGGAGACTGACCTCAGAAGTTTCTTTACACGGTTTGGAAAGGTTATGGAAGTTGTCATAATGTATGACCAAGAAAAGAAAAAATCGAGGGGTAATGTATTAGAAATGACAAATTATTAATTTTTTTCATTGTGTTAATTTTCAGGATTTGGATTCTTATCATTCGAAGATGATGAAGCTGTTGACCGATGTGTATCGGAACATTTTGTTAATTTAAATGGAAAACAAGTTAGTTTCATGTAATGTATAAACATAAATGTTATTATAAATACAATTTTTTAGGTTGAAATAAAAAAAGCTGAACCACGAGATGGTTCAGGTGGAACTAAAATGGGAGGGGATCCATCATCAGCTTGGGGACCCCCTCAAGCTCCTATGGGAATGATACAAGGTCCAAATGGCCAGATGGGCGGGCCACCAATGAGCATTGGTGCTCCTATGGGTCCCAATATGATGCAGAGTTATCAAGGTTGGGGTACATCTCCACAACAGCAGAGCTATGCTGGATACGGTACTCCTTCAGGGCCAGGATCATATCAAGGTTGGGGTGCACCACCAGCACCTCAAGGACCTCCACCTCTGTTTAAAAAATCTGTTTTTCCGTCAATCAGCTGTCTGTCAAGATTTTTTTTATTTTGAGAGCAAATGACATGGGACTGATTGGTCTCAAAGCCTTTGATGAGTCTTGTCTGATTTGACAAAGTTTCTCTATTTTTTTTTGGTATTTTTCCCAAAACTAAACTTGCTCTCAAGATTTCACACGATTTTTGAAGTAAGTGTGCACTGTTAGAAATTGGTAAAATTACTTTTTCGCTTTTGAATGATCTGGATTTGCCGCCCTTTAATTCATTTTTGAAGATACCCAAATATAATGTTTGAAACGTAGTATTTATATGTATTAACAGACCACCAGTTGGGGTAAAGCTACTTATGGGCTATTTGAAATAATGTGCAAGGAAGATCATAAGGTAATTTATAGAAGGTGATTTCAGCATACATTTTTTGAATACAGGGTCAAATTTGAAAAGTACAATATACAGTACATTCGTTGACAACTTTTCCAGTTATCAGATCACTATGCATGAGTAATTGTACTTCCCGTTTCATAATTAAAGTAGGAGAGATAAACGAATGAACCACTTTTTCTGACAGGAATATTTTGAATTTCGAAATACTTGGCTATGAGAGTCAGAATGATATGTATAATCAAACTTGCCCAAAAATAGCATATCACGTTTTTTAACCAGATTATTTTATATTATATGGAAATATCTTTTCTCTTCAAAAAAATCAGCATTGAAATCTAACTACTCCTTTAACTTCTAAACTTAATAATCTCAAAAAAGTGGTTTCATTATACTCAGATCTTTCAAAAGAAGATGATGTTTGAAAATATATTTTCAAACAAGTTACCGAAACTTGCGCGGGACGCACTAAAGCAAAATAATATATAAAATAAATTTGGATCTAGAGATTAATAAAGTGATTTCAGTTTCATGGAAAGTAATATTGACGAACTTTTCGAAATGGTAAAAGATCTAAAAAATTGCAATATTAATGGTCAAGATTACTTCTCCATTACTTGAAGAATTAAAAAAGATGACTTCAATAGATATGAAAACTACAGAGGAATAAGTATTGTTTCGGGTATTTCAAAACTTTTTTAACTTAACATCAAATTTGACTACAAATGAACTCTTATCAAATCAGCTTGGCTTTATGAAAGATGAAACTTTAGAAAACAATATGTTTTTAATTATTATTTTAATAAGAATAATGATGATAAAACAAGTCACATAAAATGTGAAATATAAGAGTAAAAGCCTGTTTTACAGTAAAAGGGTTAAAAAATTAAAAATGACATAAGTATATTACGTAATTGGTATCTAATACAATTTCTCAAAAAGAGTTGGAAACGAATAATATGCAGCCGAATACCTACCTNATAAAACCTCTGTCTCAGGTTGCAATTGTTTACGTGATTCGGAAGAAATCAACTTAGAACTGAAAGAAGACCATGCTGAATCCGAACATGTAGGTCTTCTTCGTTTGGATCCATCATCAGCTTGGGGACCCCCTCAAGCTCCTATGGGAATGATACAAGGTCCAAATGGCCAGATGGGCGGGCCACCAATGAGCATTGGTGCTCCTATGGGTCCCAATATGATGCAGAGTTATCAAGGTTGGGGTACATCTCCACAACAGCAGAGCTATGCTGGATACGGTACTCCTTCAGGGCCAGGATCATATCAAGGTTGGGGTGCACCACCAGCACCTCAAGGACCTCCACCACAATGGGGAAACAATTACGGTGGACCACCTCAGCAACAGGGTTATGGGTCATATGGTGAGTATGGTATGTTGGTTTTTTTTTAATTACTATCATTATACTGCATTACATGAATAGTTCTACAATTTTCAAGAACAAATGATATTGTTATCTTTAGGGTAGTTGCAGTGAGTGTAACTGAATTGATGACAATGATTAAAGATAAAAGGACTTACTGTTTTGCTGGGATTAGTCATACAATTTGTGTGTGTGTGTTTTGTGAATTGACGGACGCCAGGTTCTTTATCTGCATACTCCCAAGTGTAGTAGGCTATAGCTATATATATTAATTTTTTTTTGCAAAATTCACTAATAAAAGTAACCCCGTCTTTGGATTTAGAATTCTTCACTGAGATGAAATCACATTGCTCTTGAATTCATTCAATTGTGTGAAATGGATCCTCTAAAAATCCCAAAATTGTAACAAAAAAGAAATAATTATCAAAAATTACTAACCACCAATTTTGAAGCTATAATAGATTTCAATTAATTGAAAGCTATTATTATGCAAATTAGGACCACCCACCTGCCTTTCATTTTTGAGCAGGTTTAGGTTAAATATGATTGCAAATTCCATTAAATCACAATCAATTCTTTGGTTTTATGTAGTGTTGAAAAATTTTAACTTGATATTAATTTTTTCCTAAACCAAGAAAGTATCTCTTCTTTCTATATTCAACAGACAGACAGAAATGTTGACTAATTTTAAGCTACGCTCAAGTTGTTATAAATTTAATATATTTAAATAGTGTATGAATTCAAATTTTACCTCATCTACTTTTGGTGGTTAGAGTGTCTGCATGGCAATTGCTATTTTCTAATTATAATAATTATTAATTATTTTACAATGATTGTGATTCCTTTTTTTAGTGAGTAAGTATTCTTTTAAACTTTAAGTCCGATGCATTTACAATAGATGTAATGAATAATTTTTTGTGTTAATTTATTATGTTCTACAGATAGCTTGGTAAGTTAAACGTTCTCTAGTCCCTGTATTCTATTTTAACAAATTTTAGGCAACATAATTTGTATGTACATATACTATTTAAATGTATTCTATCTAAGTTATTCTTCATTTTTACATGCAGACAGTCTAATTATTTTAAGATTAACGAATGTATGTTAGGACACTACTTCGATAGAGTATTTATAAGTGTAAATACAATTTGCCGTAGAGTACACATTGGTAATTGAAATCCAGAATCACATCTGGCTGAACAAGGAGACCCGTCATGTTCCTCTCACAACTCTCTTCAACTTGAAAATAAAAACAGATATTATGGTAGCAAAAATTTATTTAATTTTTTATTTGGCTTTCAACAATTCTTTCACAAGTTATTAATAAATACTGCGAGAAATCATTTACAAGGAGCATCAGCAATTATTTCGATGCTAATTGACAAAAGTATAGACCTAATACTCACTACATGGGATCTCGATTGAGGACAATTCATTTTAAGACATTCCAGATATGATGTCCTCGAGTTTATTGCAGAAATATATTCTGAATATAACAAAGGAAAAACTATTCCAGAATATTTTCAACGTTTATCATTTCAATACTTGCTATTATCTCTATTCTTTATTGCTTTTTCTCAGATGGATGACAAATCCGTATTTTTAATTCCATAAAAAAAATTACTATGTATCAGGAGTTCTAACACAAGTTATAGAACAGTGCATTCAAAAAATTGTTCTGCAGCGCCATCTAGTGGCGAATTGCATAAAAATTGATAGCCTAAAAAACTCTAATTTATCTACAATCATTTTTTTAGAAACTATATTGACGAATCTTATCCTCTCTAACATATTTTAGAAAATGTATTGACGTGTCTAAAAACTGTGTTTCTTGAGATTAATAAAATTATTATTATTATTACACAAGACCTTTTCTCAACAGCTCCACCTTGTTGCAGAAATCCAAAGGAAACTACGGTTTTATTTGAGGAAAAAATATAATGACTTCAATATGGAAATATCTCAATAACTTCACTTATTTTTCTGATACTTCGACTTTCATTTTTTGTTAGCATTCATTATATAAAGATGTTGACTTTTGTGGATGATCTCTTGAGTCTTCTGTCTTTCCCCCCCCTTTTTTCTATAATATATACTGTAAAAAATTATAAAGGCATAACCTTTGCAACCCTTTCCTCATTAATACTCTTTATTCTAGTGCAATTTTTTCTGTGGATCTACCAAAAATATCTAGATTCTTTATTGGTTATTTCTAATGTCTCCTAAAAATGTACCCCTTCTCAATACTAAATGGTCTTTATTTTATTCAGGTCCTAATGCAGGCAGTGGAGCAGCAAGTTGGAATAGTTGGAACATGCCACAAAATAGTGGATCAACTGCACCATCCGGTAAGCATGTGAATTACTTCCCAAATAAGGACATTTTATTAAGTAATTAAACTGTTGCTGACAGGGTATATTGCAGGGGATATGTACTCTAGGGGCCAATCTGGTCCCGGTGGTCCTGCCACTCCCAGCGCACCTCCAAATATGTCAAACTCTGCAACAAACTCCAAACCGGGATCAGACTACAACTATGCCAGTTATGGATCATATTCAGCTGATGGCTATGGAGCTCCTCCAAGGTCATATGGTAGCGATGCTGGATCACAAGTTGGAGGATATTCGTCACAACCACCCAATGCAGGTGCTAAACATTTTAATGATTTTAAAGAGTGGCCCAGTTCTTGACAACCTTTCGATCATCTTTATTCTAGCAATGTGACTCCTGTTCAAATCCTATTGACCAGCTGTGCTCCTAAAAATATCCGTGTTTATTTTAATTCAATCAAAACTTTTTTTCCATCTGATATCACTCCTAATCCACATGTATTTGAGAAAAAAATCAATGAGCCTAATTGGGTAACTGAAGGATCCACAGGAATCACATTGAAGCATGTCAACAATTTAAATAATATGGGTATGTGTTATAACAGTTGGAAACGTGTTGGCTTGATAAACGTGAAGAGAGCAGCCGGATTGGTCACTCCCGCCAAAATCAATTACTCTGATTAGACAGACAAATGACTCACCAACATCCTCAGTCTGTTAGCTAACCTGACCTTTGTAATTGATGTCCGCAACTGCTTCCACGGACATAATATTGTTTTATTATCGCTTAACTTGATTCTACCTAATTCAAATTTGGAATAGGGAAACAATAATGTCAGTTTAGACTTTTTCAAACAGGTGAAAAAATGACTAAGCATTTAGTAAGAAATTATCCTAAATCCAGATCTCTCCTGTATCACAATATGACAATTATATTTAATTACCTCAATATGGGTATCAAATGACAGGGCTTGACTAGTGTAGTAAACTTTGAGAAAGATTCAAATTCTATATAGTACACTACTATAGTAGTATACTATGATAAAGATTAATTTTTTTTTGCAAAATTCACTAATAAAAGTAACCCCGTCTTTGGATTTAGAATTCTTCACTGAGATGAAATCACATTGCTCTTGAATTCATTCAATTGTGTGAAATGGATCCTCTAAAAATCCCAAAATTGTAACAAAAAAGAAATAATTATCAAAAATTACTAACCACCAATTTTGAAGCTATAATAGATTTCAATTAATTGAAAGCTATTATTATGCAAATTAGGACCACCCACCTGCCTTTCATTTTTGAGCAGGTTTAGGTTAAATATGATTGCAAATTCCATTAAATCACAATCAATTCTTTGGTTTTATGTAGTGTTGAAAAATTTTAACTTGATATTAATTTTTTCCTAAACCAAGAAAGTATCTCTTCTTTCTATATTCAACAGACAGACAGAAATGTTGACTAATTTTAAGCTACGCTCAAGTTGTTATAAATTTAATATATTTAAATAGTGTATGAATTCAAATTTTACCTCATCTACTTTTGGTGGTTAGAGTGTCTGCATGGCAATTGCTATTTTCTAATTATAATAATTATTAATTATTTTACAATGATTGTGATTCCTTTTTTTAGTGAGTAAGTATTCTTTTAAACTTTAAGTCCGATGCATTTACAATAGATGTAATGAATAATTTTTTGTGTTAATTTATTATGTTCTACAGATAGCTTGGTAAGTTAAACGTTCTCTAGTCCCTGTATTCTATTTTAACAAATTTTAGGCAACATAATTTGTATGTACATATACTATTTAAATGTATTCTATCTAAGTTATTCTTCATTTTTACATGCAGACAGTCTAATTATTTTAAGATTAACGAATGTATGTTAGGACACTACTTCGATAGAGTATTTATAAGTGTAAATACAATTTGCCGTAGAGTACACATTGGTAATTGAAATCCAGAATCACATCTGGCTGAACAAGGAGACCCGTCATGTTCCTCTCACAACTCTCTTCAACTTGAAAATAAAAACAGATATTATGGTAGCAAAAATTTATTTAATTTTTTATTTGGCTTTCAACAATTCTTTCACAAGTTATTAATAAATACTGCGAGAAATCATTTACAAGGAGCATCAGCAATTATTTCGATGCTAATTGACAAAAGTATAGACCTAATACTCACTACATGGGATCTCGATTGAGGACAATTCATTTTAAGACATTCCAGATATGATGTCCTCGAGTTTATTGCAGAAATATATTCTGAATATAACAAAGGAAAAACTATTCCAGAATATTTTCAACGTTTATCATTTCAATACTTGCTATTATCTCTATTCTTTATTGCTTTTTCTCAGATGGATGACAAATCCGTATTTTTAATTCAATAAAAAAAAATTACTATGTATCAGGAGTTCTAACACAACGTTTCATCAGACCTTATGAAGAATATATAATAAATAAACCATAAAATTGATATCTCGACTATCTCTACAATAAATTGAGTTGTTTTTTATTCTTGACTACAATTGTGTATTTCATTTTGATGAGTTATATTGCCAGGATACACGTCCAAGTAGATAAAGAATTGGTTCTCAATGTTAGTAACACACTTTTCAGAATGTTTAATAAGCTACCTTATTCACTTTTTATATATTTTATTGTTATCAAAATAATTTTCTATTTAAGTATTACTTTTTGGTGAATCCATTCTATTTGGATGTAAATATTTTTTTGACATGCATCAAAATATGTTTTAAATTCTG
Organism: Leptinotarsa decemlineata; assembly: GCF_000500325.1. Lineage (NCBI taxonomy): Eukaryota > Metazoa > Arthropoda > Insecta > Coleoptera > Chrysomelidae > Leptinotarsa > Leptinotarsa decemlineata. Next base: position 36,469 of record NW_019291342.1, on the reverse strand, counting down.
CTTTATCTAACTTATTTGAAAGATTCAAACATCAAGTATACTTCATTGAAAATAGTTGAACTATATGTGGGACACTTTTGAGAGAGGGAGTACTTGGGTTTCACTTGCTATCTTTACACTTACATGCAAAGTTCTACCAATTGTCTGTTGGTGACAGTGTTCGACTGATCGTTTATTTCAGCAGAAACACTTTTTTTTACTTCCTTAATGCTTGGGAGGAAACTCGAATATGAGAATGTTTTTAAAAATACATTTTAGTTTTATAAAATCTATTGTCATAAAATAGGATAAACCTACATTTTATAATTGTTGACATATTTCTAGAAGCATTTCAAAAAGACTTATTTGTTCAGTTAGGTTACCTACCTATTTAAGAATAGTGTTTGTGATCAACGCAAGTATTAATATCTCTACGATATTGAGCAAACTAATGCCAGATATTTATTTTTACAATATAAGATTTTATTGTGAGGTTTAGGAGGAAAATTGTATATTTTGAAAAATATTTCGAGAACTGCTTCCTAATCGAATTAATTTAACTTTTATGATCATAGTATATTATCAGTTATGGCTGTTTCTTTACCATTTCAACTTTTTTGGATTTCTCCTTAACGTTCGGAGGAAAGATCTTCCTGGAGTTCTATTTGGTCATTGCCTTTGGTAATGTCAGTTAGCAGACCACTGCCAACAAACTCACAAAACAAGTTATTTTATTTTGTATATATGTGAAAGTAATGTCTTTCAAAGGAATATTTAAAATTTGGTTATTTTTAAATATTGATCTGTAGAAAATTGTTTTACAGTGTTACGAGTTTACCATTTTACTGAAATATTTTTCTTGGGACATTCAATTTTCTGCACTGGTATCAGTTTGTTCTTTGAGTGTCCAAGGTAACGTGTCTGAAATAAATTTTTGCAGTCACCTCAGTTTTGCACACCACTATACCTCAGGAAGAGACATAGCATTTTCTGAAAATAATCTAGAAAAATAAGTAACCTATGAAATCAAGGTAATTAATATTTAGTATATGAGAATTCTGTCTGTCTGGGCCTTGTCTGTCTATCTAATCACATTGTAATTGATGTTATTTATCCAGATTTTATATATTTTTTTTTAATTTTGATTGTGACAATCTACATAAGCAATGTTCGTAAGTAGTTTAGAAGTAAAAGAATATTGTTTTCTAGTTTTAGTCGAAAATTATTCTTGGTTGATTCAGACCAATATTACAAATTACAAATCGGTCTCTAAGTAGATTGTAGTTTTTAATCTAGTAAATTTGACAAAACATGGGGATGATTCAATGATAGTAGAGTGGTTACGAACCTGATTAGCGTCCATTCATTTGTCTGATTTGAAAAAACTTAAAATAATGCGTTTAAAGACTTAACCGAGGGGACATTATTATTTCTTCCAGTTTTATTCATCATTCTCATTCTTGATATATTATTTTCAATAGCAGCTATATTTTAAATTGTTTTGATTTCATCACATGTCAAGTTATATCGTTAGTCTAATTGAATAGTTGTTGATAAATTAGTTCAATTTATTCCCTTTATCTTATGGTGGGGGAGTTATTGTAAATACATATAAACCACAATTCGAACTGTTATTCATATTCTATGAATTAATGCACATAATTAAATCTTGTTTATTCTTCCATTTTGACCAGTGTCAGGTACTGTTTCAATATTTGAAGATGGAAAAAGACAAGGTATTCGGTAGAACAGTAACAATTATATCTTATCCTCAATATGTATATGAAATACCTCGTTTCAAAAATAATCTTTTGAACAAGATGAACATTTCAAACACCTATTCAATTCTTTTTTAGTTCTTGAGTAGTTACAAGTTGGGGCCTGTTATAAAAAAAAATTCATTATCTACGTAGATCATTCTACTTCCTGTAATGAAGTATTTGAAGTTCATTGTACACACGAATATATTAATATACATTTATGTCTAATGAAGAGGTATTATTTAAATTACATTAGTTCTTAGATATTACACTAATACAAAATAAATCTACAAATTAATAATAGATTATTTATGAAATGTATTTTATATTACCATTACTGACATAGTTAATTGAATTGTTAGTGTAATTATAAATTTAGAGGAGTAAAAATTAGAAGAATTCGACTGATGTACAGGTACTGGCTAAGTTTTAAATTAAAAGAAAAATATACAATAAATCACTTTAAAATATTTAGGACCCTTAAATATAGTGCAATTTCTTATGGGATTTTATCTAGTGAAATAGTACATTACATTAGGTATTCTCATAATTTTTAGCATAATTTAACATAAGGGTATGTTTCTATAAAACATACAATTTTTGTGAAGTATTTGTTGCTCAAAAGATATTATTTTGTATTATGTTATCTATAAGAAATCCTATGTCTACCGACAATGATCTAATGAAACTGTATATTCAATATATGAGTGTGACTTGAGTGTTGCATTGTTTTATAATTCTTAAGCCTGATAGTTATTGACAAACATGTTATTTAATAATTAAGCTAACATTATATTCACATAACTTGTCCCTCCTTTAACTTCTTCATACATTTTACTGAACTCATTGTCCTCTACCACTGTAAATCAGCTTTATAGATTTGTACGTGTTGACCTGTTGCAAGCAAATTTCATTATCAAATAAGTCTTTGAAAAGTATTGTAAAGGTTGTCGAGGTCATCTGTTAGAAAAAAGTAATTGTTAACAGAGTACTTCAAGCGAACTAATGCCTGTTTTTGAAAATTTAAATAATACGAGTATAAAATCATATACATACATACATTTATATATATATATATATATATACACATACATGTATGTATTTATAGTAGTTCATTTGTAATGGGGTAGTTGATATTTGAATATATTTAGCCTGAATTAAGATGTCTTTAGATTATGAAAATACTTACAAAACAATGTACCTATTAAATATCTCTAAATGAGAAAATATAACACATAAAAAACTCATTGTCTCTTTTTCCTGTGCCATTCTCGAAGTTTATATGATAACAGATTCTCTATTGATCTGGATTTATTTTTCAGATTATATTGGGGTAAAATCACAAGTAAAAGCATGATCCTACAGATGTTAGGAAATAAAATTTGGAGATTCGTTGTTTGAGAGCCTGTGTATGCCAGGTCTTCGTTGTTTTATAAAAACTGAAAGTTTCTCAGCGCATAGCTCCATCATCAGAGGCCAATGGGCTACTATGAAGTTTGGATCATCGTAGCTTTGGCAGGTAACAGGTAGCAAAGATGTAAAAACATATCACAGGATACTCTTGAACTTTAATTAATTGTAACTGTACTTATTATAAAAGCTAAATTTTGTATGTTATTTGGGTATATTATAAGATGATTCCTCGGTGAAAGGACTTTGACAGTTCTAATACTAATACCTGACAAGAAAAACTTAAAGGTTAGCTGTAGATGCGGGTGCAGGGCCACATACGTCCAAGAAAATTTGAATTTAATAGTTGTACTCATATTCTAGTATACAAGCTAAATTTTATATAAGTTATTTGAGTGATTATGAGATATTTCCTTAGTAGCCAGATATTTTCGATAGTTCACACCTGACCAGACAAAATTACAGATTAGCTGTTAAAGCAAGCCCCAGTGCAAGTGGGTTAGGTATTTTGCTACGCATCTGTTAACTTTGTATGTGTTGAGTTATTATAGCTACAAGATTTTATATTATTCGTTTGTGCATTTTAAAAAATTATTGCAATCTGATAATTATGATGAAATATATTTTTCTGTTAACCCTTTCAGCCATAAATTATGAAAACAATTTTTTTTGTTTTTTCATAAAAGGTTGTTTTTACTATAAATTTGAACCCGCTTGAATGCCTGGGTGGCCTTGGGTGTTCAAGGTCAGACATGTACACTGTGATGTACATTATGACTAAAGAAGGAGCTCAACATGTACATATAATCAGTCATAATGTATGAAAAGAATGAAAACAATTTTTGTCAAACATTTTCAGAAAACACTTTATTTTGAGATGTTCACTAAACAATTTTACAAAAATGTAACACTTTTTTTGCCATACAATGGCTTCTTCTTCAGCCATTATATGGCTAACCACTTGTCACGTTTTTTTAAAACTGTTTAATGAAAATCTCACAATAAAATTTTGTTTGATTACGTTAGTAATGGATTTTCACCAAGTACCGGCCAATTCCATCATATACAATTTTTGTCTCTACTCATACAAAGTGATCCATTACATTTAATGTATGTATATGTGAGATTCAAATTTTTGTTTTTGTTCCGCCCCATATTCTCACAAAATATAGAAAAATGAGCTGTAGTATCAAAATAAAAACTGTCTCAGGTTGCGATTGTTTACATGATTCGGAAGAAATCAACCTAGAACTGAAAGAAGACCGTGCTGAATCCGAACATGTAGGTCTTCTTCGTTTCTTCACAATTTGTCACATAATATAAGGACATCAGCCAAGTTCTGCCGATAGTGTATTAGATTTAGAACGTGTTTAACTGTATTGGACAATATGTAGAATGATTTAATTACCTACAATATAAATTGATGTTCACGGAGATGTACACCATGACTGAAAGTGTTTAACCAATAACCAATTGTCGCGCCTTTCTATGCACCGAGACCCTCATAATTCGAAACTTTTGCGAGGATTGACGAGGTCTTACCTTTTAGCTTGTGATTTCTAGCACGGGCTGAATATTCAAAGTGAACGTCGAAAATCCCACAGAATTCAACTAACGTTCACATAGCGGTTGATTGAGTGATTGGGCTGAAACACTCACGCTAACAAACCGGCTACTGAGCAACATCCCAGGTATTACAACTGTTGAAAGTCCGGCTCCTGAGGAAACAACTTAAGGTTACCCGAATAACATACATCAAATTCAACTTTCATATTGTAATGTAAGTACAGTTATAATTTATTGAAGTTTTAAGGTTATGCGGCGAGGGGTTTCCACATTTTTGCTATCTTTTACCTGTCAAAGCCACAATGATCCTAAGCTCATAGTAGCCCATCGTTCTCTTCCTATGATGGCGTCGTGCGCTGAGAAAATTTTTGCTTTTATAAAATAACGAAGGTATGGCATTCACGAGCACTTGCTCCATATTTTGAAAATCCTATGTTTAAAAATATTTCCTTTGCTTTGCACGGTGACATGTGTCTCGGTATCTTAGAGCAATCTCAAACAAACCTTTTTGGAGGTGTATGTTAAACCGTTTAATATTCAATTGCCAATATTGAAAATAGTGAGTTTAACTTATAATTAAAATAAAAGTGAACAAAGTTAATGACATTTCTGTATTAATAATCAATTGAAACTCAAAATAAACCATTTAATTGAAGTAAAATAACTTGTCATGAGATCAAGCCCCATTATATAATTGAATGATAATTTGGGTGTGTATGAACGAGGAGACTCCAAAATTCACTTTGGCTTTTTTATATTCGATGAATGATCTGTTTTCTTAAATATCTGTCTACAGACAGATATTTAAGAAAAGAGAGTTTAATTTGTTTACTTATCAGTCAGTAATATATTCATTTCTGATATCATAGATATGTTCACCATATTATTTTCTGATTCAAAATATATAAATAAAAATTGAATATTCGAATAATAATCTCTTAGTAAGTTTTCACTTTTTCAAATATTTTTTTGAGTTAGTTTTAGCCTAGCAGATAAAACCTTGAAACAATATGACATTTCGAGATGTTGAATACTCGCAATAGTTTTAATATAAGAAAAACAATTTAGAAAGTGTATTGTAAAGTATTAAAAATATCAAGTTTTATTAAAGAAACGTTACATTCAGAACATTCCTTAATTCATAGAGGAGTATTGTCATTTAAATTCCATGGTTGCTAATATGAAAGAATATTTTACAAAAAAAGAATTGACAATGAATAACTTTTTTATCTTCTTTTTGAAATAACGACTGTCATCAGTTTTTTTCTAAATGTTTAATAATGGAGTTTACATCATTTAATATACAAATCGGAAGCGTTTTTAGAGTGTCCCGCCTATGAAAATTGAATAAAAGGTTGTCAAAACTCATCTGTTTGCTAAAAGACCTTTTGTAATTTACTGATAGATCAAAAGTGTAATATAATTTTGTAAATACCAAAAAAAATCCATTCATTCTCGATACTTATGGGTTTTCATTCTCCTAAAATTCAAAAGTCACAAATTAAATTAATCAAGGTTTATATAAGTTGTAATTTAATGTAATAACCTTTAAAGTGAAAAAAAGTTGAACAAGAACATCATATATTTATATTATCATGGATCCTGTTATTAATTTTCATCAAGTAATGGGTCAGTCCATTCATAACATATTTTTATAAAACATTAATGTTCTAGTAACTACCTCCATTTCCATCTTCAAAATGAACTGACACACTAATCAAAAACAACCAAATGATTAACTTTTTAGCATATTGTTCATATGCAAACATGATTGACAATTTACAAATTGTAATATCCAATGAATTGTTTGAAGGTGATTGACAATGTTTCATGATGAATTTCACTAGTTCGGACTTCCATTGTCTAATATATAAAATGATTTGAAATCCCTGAAACAACTAAAAAAGAAGAATTATGGAAAACTAAGATCAACCTAATGACCCTATTGATGTTTTTTTCTTCTACTTGGAAACCGTCTTGGCTTGTCCATTTTTCCCAAGACTCCAGAAAAAACTGAGACAGGGAAGAAAAATCACTTGATCGGTCATATGCATGTCATTTGGCATCATTTTCAAAGCACGGTTACACTTTAGGTTTTAATTCTAGCAGAACTTTTTATGAAGAATAACTTTTGTGATTTCAACTTACTGAGACATAACGTAGAAATATTCGACATTATATGTGGTCCTACTTGCGATATCTTGTTTGGTTTCTGGCTTTTGTTTTGGATTCTAGAAATTGGGTAGATTTTTCACTTCTTGAATATGCCATGTATCCTTATGACCTAATATAAAATGGGCAGTTGCAGTGAACAAACAACAAACCAGAGGTCTGTGTGATTTAGATACCTTCAGTAACCAGAAAGTTATAATTTACTGGCATTGTATCCTGTTTCCAACTGGTGAGCAGAGGATTGGTCATTTCACAAAGTTAAATAAAACACCATTTTTGTCATAACTATCAATGCAACTTAATCAAAAAGCAGAAAAAGTAAATTTGTCTCCATATACAGTGTCACACATAAAGTCCGCATCAAATGGGATTTTTTTTTGTTCATCTCTTCAAGCAACTTTTGATATCTCCATTAGGTTGTGCTTTAAAAATGATGCCAAATGACATGCATATGACCGATCAAGTGATTTTTCTTCCCTGTCAAATTTGACATTTTTTCCAAAAAATGTTCAGAAAAG
>NW_019291342.1:0-28466 GCF_000500325.1 Leptinotarsa decemlineata | reverse complement strand
TAATAAAAATGCGTTGGAAAGATAAGTTAGGCATAAAGCACTAACTTTGTTGAGGTTTGGCTAAATTTGAGAAATCGGCAAATGTCAAATTTTCGAAAAACTGTAAAAAAACTAAATTTGTACTAGAGAGCTAAAAATTGGTATATGGGTAAAAAATGAAAAAACAACCATCTTTTCTCTTTACCGATTTTCGAAATTTCGAGCAATAACTGCTTTTCTGAACATTTTTTGGAAAAAATGTCAAATTTGACAGGGAAGAAAAATCATTGATTGGTCATATGCATGTCATTTGGCATCATTTTCAAAGCACAACCTAATGGAGATATCAAAAGTTGCTTGAAGAGATGAACAAAAAAAAATCCCATTTGATGCGGACTTTATGTGTGACACTGTATATGCGAAGGTAAAACTAATTATCGGTCACAAGGAGGGGAGGAGTGTATAGTGATTTTTCCAAAATGGTGGATTTTTCCTACTGGATCAACTAATATCATGTCGACGGGTACCAAGGAAAATAAACTACGTAATGTTATTAACAGCGAAAAGTGTGGATGATGTACATTTGCAGACACAAATTGAAATAACAGGTATCAAGGGAAAAAGCAAAATGTCCTACAAATCAGGTATGTTTTATACGAAAGAAAAAACAAACCAGGATGAGGGAGAACAAAAATGGGAGTGCCAGTGTAACATACATCTGGGCGAAATCGTTAAAATAGATAAAATAGCATGCTCGATTCACAAACACTAAAAGAAATGAGAAATAGACAGATTAGACCGTTGGTGAATCTGTTGGCAAAGAAAGTGGGAGACAGATGAGCTCGCTAGTAAAAAAATGCGTCTAGCATGAAAACAACAGATAAAGAGAGAAGCTCAGCTGGATCAAACGTGATCCGATGGCGAATATCTCAGGTGTGGCTTCCGTTCAGTAGCAATTCTAAATATGTTTTTCAGATAATATTTCTTCATTACATCATTATGAAATTTACATTTCTGCCTGTTTTTATGTGATAAAATTCCATATGCTCTTATACATATTTATGTAAATTACCGGTTTCATTGGAGTTTCACGGCATATATTTATATTTCGAAATAATGTTTCTTTTCAAAATTATCACTTGTCTCGGTCAAGATTGAAAGTCACATCCTTCCCTCGGACTAACGTCTAAGGGCCACATTAAAACAATGCGATAACAGTTATTGAGAAAGAAGAAACCTCCAATATACAAATAACCATTTCATTATTGCTATTCTATGCATACATAATTTCACATCATACAATAAAGCCAAACATTTTTCAACATGTGCAAGAACATTTAAAAAGAGACAAAATATATACTAGCAAAAATGAAGGATCAAACTTTATCATGGATGGATTTGGTCGATACTTGATAAAAATCCACAACTTATTCAAACAACACATTATTGTAAGATTTTCATTGCATAGTTTACAAAACCGCAACACGTGTTTCGCAAGATAATATCTTCCCCAAGCGGTTTCATACTAACAATTTCAGTCATGTGAACTTCTACCCGCATAATGACTAATAATTTTACCAGAGTTTAGGTGAAAAACTTGAGCCACAATAAATCCTTGCGGGTTGCGGTGGAGGGTCGAATAGACCTACTCACTTTAGACCTAACCTAACCTAGGTAAAAACTGATTGAAATTTTTAAACTTAATGAACGTAAATTTTACCGACTCATTAAATGGACATGTAGATTAGATTAGATTGTCGGGGAGCTAGCCCATGGCCTGATTCACTGCGACCTTTTCAGATTTATTGTGATGCTCGTTGGTTGTTAGAGTTCATTGTCTAGCTTGATCTCTTTGATGAGACTCCATAGCCTTGACACTGACCCTATAGCTGGCAGCGTCTGGTTTTTCTTCCCTGCATCTTGCGTGTTTCAGCCTTGCTGTCGCGTTCACAGAGCACACGCAGTGCGGTTTCTTCCTCTTCTTGACAGAACCTGTATTGGTTTTCTTTTGTCATATGTTTCCTGAGCCGGCTATGCCCCGTTAGTAGACCCACCACTACCCTTACAACCTTACGGTTGTGGTTCAGCAGGTCTTCCGTGAATCTGGGCGATGGTTTCTTTATGAACTCTTTCGCCTGCCTCATTCCTGGGAGCTTATTCGACCATTCTATCGATTCGGCTTGCATCCATGAGTTTATGGATGTTTTTATACATGCTTTCGCTACCCCGCAGAAGGGTTATGGGCCCTCATGTCCCAAGCTAGAGTGACCCTATTTTAGGTTCTTAGATCCTTGAGTGCGCTCAGACAGCGTCCCACCAGTCTTGAGAGGACTTGAAATGAGCTGAGCGCTTTAATTGCCGCCCGGCTGTCTGAGAAAATGGCAATGGTTTTATTTGTGACCTTCTGCCTGTTTATTTCCCCTATACAGTGTTCTATGGCCGCTACTTCTGCCTGGAACACAGTTGCATTATGTCCGAGGCTGAGTGCGATTCTCGTCTTTGCTCTGCCTCCGTATATACCAGCTCCCACTCCTTCTTGGGTCTTTCAGCCATCTGTATACCAAGTTTCTTCCGCTTTTACCGGTAGGCCGTTTTGCCAGTCCTCATGTACATGTTCAAGTGGTCCTTTATATAATGACTAATAATTTTACCTGAGTTCAGGTGAAAACTAATTGAAAATTCAAACATAATCAGTTTCTACTTAGAAACGGATAAAATTATTGGTCATTAAGTAGGTAGAAGGTTATATGTTTCAAATTTTTCTTATATAAAGCACAAATTATACACGTTTGAACCTTTGGCGTAGAATAAATACAAGAAATCTCTTGAAGACACCAACGTTATTACTGAAACGACCGTCGAGAAGAGTATTGCATTGGATCCATTTAATGAGTTGGTAAAATGAAATTATTATAGAGACAAGTCATGCGTATTGTCCCCTTTAAATTTAATATCTGATGGAAGAGTGCGATAATTTATATTTCATTAATAAAACTGCAATTCTTTCGCCTTGAGAGATTCATTATTTTAATGTTGTCCTTAGTCACCTCTGTCTCTTGAAGCTGTCTGTGCGGGTTCCCTTCCAAGGTGGCATCTCTAGTCAAGTTACTTGATCGTGGGAAAACTAAGATCAACCTAATGACCCTATTGATGTTTTTTTCTTCTACTTGGAAACCGTCTTGGCTTGTCCATTTTTCCCAAGTCTCCAGAAAACACTGAATGCGTCATGGGCTTATTACGTTTTCCTCCCATCTTCTTCCTTCATGCCTCCCAGTCCAACAATCTTGTTTCCTGTACAAATTTCCACAGATGTTTCTTGATGGATATATGTCATACTTTTCTGGATATAATATGGGTTGTCCATAAATTGTTTACCTCATGTGATGAAGTTCTTCACATTCGCATAAAACTTGGCATGCTGTCTCTGTCCGTTTGTTGCATTACCTGCCCTATTTTGCTCCAGGGAGTAGACTTGTAATTGTTTTGGCTGATCTCTTTTTGGACGATTCCTTATAAAGGTTTTACCATGTGTGTTCCGGGTACACTTCCCAATCTGGTTCTGTACCATCGATTTTGGTAGGAAGAGGTGCGTCAGGGCAGCACTTCACCTCAAGAGAAAGGAAAATATTGCACGAGCCATATTTTGTTGATTTCCTGATGACTATCATTGACTATCTGCTGTTGTTACTTTTGACATATTTCCTGCTTATAACTGCATTGCATATTCTGGGTTTTTTGTTGTATAAAGTATGGACTCTCGATGTGATTCTGCCCTTCTGCGTTCAGCCATACCGTGTGAAGAAGAACCGTTTTTGTATCCATTTCCAAATATTAGGAATCGGGTGCTAACTTCATCCAACTTTCAAATTTACCATACGTCTGGGAGTCATATTGTTGAAATCTCTTGACCTTATTGTTACCTACGTTTTGCAGTTCATAATTCACTGAAGACTGTTGCCACTTGTTTTCACAGTGTAATGCTACTCCAATAGGTAGGAATGTGGAATTCTGGCCTCCAAAACTTGCTGGTCGATAGATCTATTAAGAAAAGTCATGAGAACCTCTCAGAACCAGCTGGATCAACCTTTCAACTATAGCTATATCAACCTTTCAACTATAGCTAGATCATTACACCTGTAAATGGGTGGACTTTGTGTAAGTAGTGTGTTATGCTGTCTGTCGTTGCTGAGACTTCGAGTTGAACCATATACCACAGAAGATGTCCACCGTAATAGCAGACGAAACAATTGGTACTACAAATTCCATTTGACCATGTCCTACCAGCTCGGATTTTGTTCTCTGTAATCGTGTCTCAGGCTGTGGAAGCCTATATGTTTTTACAATGTATCATGCCTTTTCCTTGACATCTAATTGAACTTTGACTAGTTAATAAACCCTTTTCAAGTACTTTGTAAAAAACCATTCAGATCCATTGAGTTTGGTGAGGGTTTCATCAGTCATCAATCCTGGCAATGTATAACTAACTTTTTCAGTGAAATCGGCTTGACTCGTGACTTTCTGTATCAGATTTGTTTATCCTGTAGATTTTGTCTCTCGAGGTGCTTGAATCATCCGCATCGACTTTCTTTTCATTTCCATTCAACATTTTTTGCTTTCCCGAGTTCTAGCATACATTGACAAATATTGAACCAACAATTTTTTTATATAGTTTGGACAATTGATGAAGGCTTGTACTCTAATCTGTTCCATGAATTCGTTCGGAACTTGAAAATAGGCTAAATTGATTAGTCTCTTTCATAATCTGCCTCATACTCAAGTTATTGACATCTGCTCATAAGTTGAAACTTGTTTCAAGAATTTTTGTCCACAAAGATATAACGCTTTTACAATCAATGGTACATATAGTATACACGAAGTCAGTTCGAATGGCATAAAATATTAATTTGTCTAGACAGAATTCAATATATCACTGAGGACTCTAACACAATATGGGAATCTAGAAACCAATGACAAATCTTAAAAAAGATAATCGGTTAAATAAATAAGCTTTCTGATTTTCTACTTTTTCATAATTAAATAAAAAATGTAGGAAACTTTCAAAGAAAGGTAGAAAAAATAACTAATAAAATCTTTTTGTATAAATTTTTGTAAAGTCCGTAGATGGTAAGACAAGTGTCTCATGCCGAAACTTCGAAGTACACCATTCAGGGTGATATTGTTCCATGTCATTTTGTATAAAAACTCCATCACTTTGTGTAGCGCTCCTATGAATGAAATCTGTTTCAATTCCATAACAAATGTTTCAAGTGCAAATTGAATGAAAGTGATTTCGTTCAATTCAATGTTCATATGAAAGTAGTTGTTTCAAAAAGGTTTTTTCTTTCAATTTGTATATGAAAGAAAATTCTGTGTATGCTCTACATACCTTTATGATGAGTTTTTATTGAAGTAATTTTTTTTCCTTTATTTGGAAGTTTTCTAGATTTTTTTCTTTAATGATTAGTGAAGTAGAAAGCTCAAAAGCGTTTTTCCAATAAAACTGGTATCTCCTAAAAATACTCATTTTTCAATTTGAACGATGATTATTCGTTTCTGACAGATACAATATAAAAATAAACAATCGTTTTAATTCAAACATGACTTTTCCAACATAAAAGTCGTCATGCAATGCATTTTAATTTACTTCATCAATATTGATTATACATTCGTGTATTCAAAGATAATACGAATTTGTTGAAATTATAGTTTGGATCATTGAACAATATCAGTGTTCTTCAATGTCATACTTTGAAAAAGTGTTACTCAAAGTATGGAAATATAAAGTTCATGTGAAATAAGGTGCCACATGACCTTTTCAATATTACGATCTTATTCCAGTAGTGATTGAATTTTTAATCATTTCATTAATTATTTATCGTAGGTTATTCAGCAGCCGGAGGAGATTATGTCAATGGCCCACAGCGAGGAAGTGGTTATGGCGTTGTTCAATCGTACCACCCATATCGGAGATAATTTTCAAAATTCCATTCCCAATGTTTTCATCTGACTACTCGTTATTGAAACGTTATTATTCACAAAACTGAATTCATTTGAGGGTCAACTACTTTGCCAAAACATGAATAAGTTTAGAGATAAACTAAACCATTATATATTTATCAAAACATATTAACGAGAAATTAACAGCTAACAATGAAAAAAAGTGTTAAATAAAAAGAAGAGTAATTGCCCATCAACTTTTTATGTAACAATTTTTTTTGTTCAACACTAATAAACTTTTGAATTATTGCCGCCTAGCTATCCTCCTTGACTTTAAATTATATCATTAGTTTAAACAAAGAATTGAGCTTTTTTATGTGACATACTTTGATATGTATAAATATATCTAGATTCAATACTTTTCAATAATTTCAAAAAAGAATACTTGAATATAATATTAATAAGTTACATTTTTTCAAAGGAAATGTATATTTTGAAAAATCCATGAAAATAATCATCATTTATGATTTATAATTAATTTTCTGGTGCATGTTATGTGTTTTGAAAACAAATGGTAATTTCATTTTCACCAAATTCACATTTTTTCACTGGAAGTAAATTAATGACTTTCATTTCTATCAAACTTTTCATTTATGTATTGTGTTTAACATGAAATTTACGAAATTTCCGTATATTATTATTTGAACTATAAGTAAACTTCATGGTCTCAATGAATTCATTTATGAATTGATATATGATACATTATTGCGGAAAAAACAATTTTGTTTGCAGATGAATTTGTATTGTTATTGAAATTTGGCATCTCATAATTATGGCAGTAACACCAAGATTGAAGAAATTATTTAAATTTTTCAATCTCAACTGAATATTGAGAGCTAATTGTTGAATTCATCTCTTTTTTTGTCTAAAAAATTCTTTTGAATATTTGATTATGGCTACTTATTTCATTTGGTCATTATATGAAGTATGAAGAATTATTGTTTCACTTTTTCCATGTGGTAGCTGCAATTAGTTTCTCAAGATAAGTTTTTATAAAGAAATTTGTAAATGGGTAATTATAAATTAGACCCAGGTTATTGTAGTTGTTCAGTATGTGAATGAACCTTATTAGATTAAACTGTAATTTTTACTGTAAACTGAGAACAATGTTTCGTTTCATTTTTATACATTGGGAATTTAATTTTCATGTTGTTCATTGAGTTCTATATTTCAATTTTGGAGTAACGTTTCATTCTGTTAATTTTTAAGATAAATCAGTGCCCACAGTTCTCAGTTGGCTTTGGTATTGGGTGTATTTTGTTTACAATAATCCCATTCCACATTGGGTTATTCCTGCCAAAAGTTATTCGCTGTTCTGCTCGATCAAATAACATTGAGCAGAAAATAACTTTTGTTAGAAATAGCCCAATCTGGAATACAATTAGTGCCAACAAAAACATCTACTATCAAAGGTTGACAATATGTAGAGCATCTGCGATTCTGGTACAAGCAATAGAAAACAGCTATATGTAAATGTTTTAAGTTCTGCGGTGCAAATAATGTCAAATTAGGTAATTCAAATGATGGTCAAATGCGCCTAAACAATGAAGCAACGATCATATAATTAGAAGAAGAATAAATAATTCGAATCACTTTGATAATCAAATTATTATGATAATCGAATTATCGATAATTTTGTATTCAAACAAACAAAAGTTGCCCTGTTTTATATTTCTTATGAATAAAATTTCAATGCAACTTTTTGTTCATTAAATTCTATCCACACCTTTTCAGTTTTTTCATAAATAGCCACTATCAAAAATTCTGTTTCTGTGTGTATCACAACAATGTATTTCCCGACGTTTCTCTTCGTAAAAGCATCATCAGAGTCAGGTCATATTCCTCATTAGAAATGTCTCACAAAAGTAGAGACCAATATTCTCAGTATCAAAAATTCGAAAATATATCCAAATATCTCTTGGAAATTTGCAGGTAGATGGGTATGCATTTCTTCAAGTTTCAAGAGATATAATTTTTGTTTAGAAACCAATTATCATCACAAATTCTATCATGTATTAAGACATGTGTTTCTCGAAATTTTTATTTCAAACACAAACTTCGGTCAAATAGGCCCAAGTAATTGTATAGGACATTACTACCTGCAATATTATATATTATGATGGCAGTAGAAATAATCATTGTTCGTTGTTTTAAATAATGGATTCAACAGGTGTTCTTTTTTTATTTTTATTATTTCTTTCGAAACGATAAAATAATAAAAAATTGAAGGATAGGCCACCAGAACAGTTTCAGAGTGATGAAATTATTTTTTCAAACAGCGCTATTCTGACAGCCTTGAAAGTAACATCTAGGTGTCATCATTCTTAGATCATACTTCATTCCCAGGGCCTTGTTATGCATCATTCTCACAATTGAAACGATGGAATTAAATATTTAAACATGATTGTGATTGAATATTAAAAATTTGCATGAATGCCTCTACAGAAATTAACAGGTTTAATTTGATGTTATGATTATAACCATGACTAGACCCTAACCGTACTGATATGTACTCAAATGAATATATAAATCAAATAAAACACCAATACAATGAAATCATATTGTTTCGCTATACAGTAGCTTCTTCAGGCGTATCTATATACAGGAGAAGTTATGATACGCCTGAAGAAATAGCGAAATACATGTTGCATTTTTGTGAAACTATATAGTAGGAATCTCACAATGAAATGTTTCTTGAATACGTTATGGATTTTCATCAAGTATCGGCTGATTCTATTACATATCTGTTCATATATTTGAACACCGTGTCTTTATAATAATAATAATAATAATCTTTATTGGTTTCAAAGACCTAAAAGGCATAAAACAAGCCAAAAGAAATTTGAACATAGATTAGGCAAACAATACATGTACTTTAAAATGCTATAAGGAGCAAAAATAGTTCACTACGAAGATAAGAACTCGTCCATTGTATAATACGAGTTATCCAGTAAGTATGTTTTCAGCGTTTTTCTGAATCTGAAGTAAGATACCTCCTGATCGATTTTTGTCAATAGGTGGTTGATGAAAACCCTAATTCCATTGGAAATAGGGCCATACAGGTATATATTTAATTGTTTTTGGGGTGTGTAAAGATGATGAGTGAATCTTGTTGCGTAATTATGGATATCATATTATGATAGGGAATTTTGTTTCTGTTTCTATGTATATAACAGGAAACTTCCAATATAATGCTGAAAAGGGGAGTATATTCAGTTTTTTAAAAAGAGGTTTGCATGATTCTCTCTGATTTTTATTTAACATTGCAAGTATTTTTTTTGTACTAGGAATAGTTTTTGTGCTGAAGACGACATGCCCCATAACAAAATTCCATTTGATAGTCGGGATTGTATTCCCGCAAAATAATAACTTCTTAGAACATTTATATCAATCACTCTCTGAAGACATCTGATCTGGTAAAGCTTACTGTTCAATTTTTTTATTGTTTCACTAATGTGAGATTCCCAATCAAGTGTATCACTCATAGTTACACCTAGAAATTTAATGGTGTGACACTTCTCTAGAGTCGTTTCCCCTAAATGAATCTCTATATTTTCAGCCGTTCTCTGTTTTGTGTGGTAAATAATAAATGTTTTGCTAGCATTGATATAAAGACTGTTAATGGAGAACCACAGAATGATTTTTTCCATGAGATCATTGCAAGCTTGTTGATTGAGATCGTGAGATTTTTGTGATACTAATATGGAGAGATCATAGCGTATAACGTTAATTTAAAATATGAGAGGTATTTTACAATGTCTACTAAGTAGATTGAAAATAGAGCTGGAGCAAGAATACTCCCCTGAGGAACTCTAACTTCCACCAGGTGCAAGATGTGTGATCTATAAATTGTAACTATTTTATGAGTTTCAAATACACATCCACAACATTCAAAAACTTTTTCAATACTTAGGTTGTTAATATTTAAAGGAGTTACAAGTTCTTGTTTTGCCCACAGGGCAGTACCACCGCCCTTGTACATACCGCGACAGTATGCACTTGCAAGGTTATGAAAAATTACTCACTTCAAAGTCCTTTCAACCATGATTCTGTTACTGACAAAAACATTGGTTGCTGGACAGAAAGCTCCACTTCGAGCAAACTCTGCTTGCTTCTTATACTTTGCATATTTGCATATAAAATGAAGTTTACATTCGTTTCGTTACTATCGTCAATATTTTTGCTTTTGCTATCTATGAAAAATTCATGCTATTCCTTTGAGCATCCATATACTGCCTATAGCGCCTGAAGTCATATCTCCTGAAACCTACTCCTCTGGGCCAAAATTCTGGTGTATATAATTTTTCTTTGTGGGAGAAGTCAGCCTCAACCACGAAAAATTTCAGTTGGTTTGAATCTGTTTGCAGCTCTTGAACTGTGACATCACTATTTTCTTCCCCTTCTGGTTCCTTCGGGTGAAGCTTTTTCGATATGAACTTTTTTATTTGGGTGTCGTTTACGTTTCTGCTTACTCTGTATAGATATAACCATACTTTCGGATTTGCCCCTGTAAAGTCGGTTTTATCTTCACTGATGCCAATTTATTCAGTTGGATTTCCTGATTTTCTATTTATGTTGTTATGGCGTCGACTGTTTCTACTCTTAGGACGTACAAAACTTTTTCCATCATCATCGTCACGGCCAGCGATACCGTTAGTTTCCCCTTGATAGATGATTTCATTCATCAAACTCGTTCTAGTTCGATCTTACTAGGCATCCCTGTTAGTTCAGGTTTTTGTGGTAAATCATGTTTGTTTACAATTCCTTGGACAGCTGGAGATTACTTTCAAAAAAATGTTCTTGTTGAAATTTCGCATTATTCAGGTAATAAAAATTGATTTTATTTTAGAATTGAAATTTTGACCTTATATCGATTCATTCACCTGAGAATATTTTAGGAAATAATCTTTACGAATACCACTCAACAGATAAATGTCCATTTCCTAACGAAAACGTATTCAAAAAACACGTTATTGTGAGATTTTCACTAAACAATTTAAAAAAAAAAACGTTTTCGCGTGTTGTAAAACTGATTAGTGAAAATCTCACAATAAAGTGTTTTTTGAATACGTTAGTTATAGGTTTTCATCAAGTATCGGTCAATTTCATCATATATCTTAACGAAAACTTTGCTATCTAGCAATACCAATCGAGTAACCAGCTAAATAGCAAAGTTTTCGTTAAACATTGAAAAATATCGATATTTTTTGAGGTCCTGCGGTATTACTTTCGATAAAATTAAGTGTTGAAAACCCACGCAAATTCTGCTTCCACATACAAGAACTGAAAAACTCTTCTCGACACGTGTTTCTGCAACGTGTATTGGCGTCAAAATAGACATTGTCTACAAGGAATCCTGTCCGATGAGGATGGTTCAAACAGATGGCACAACCAATACATGGTTGTGCCCTGAACTGGAACACCTCAGGAAGACAGCGAGAACGACCTTTAACAAAGCAAAACATACAAGATTCGATGAGGACTGGTGTATATATCCAGCCAACCTCAGAGAGTTCAAAAAAGTCTGCAAACAAAAACAAAGAGGAGCCTGAAGAGCCTACTGTGGGGCAGTCGAAGATTTTCCACTAGCTTCTAGACTACAGAAGGAATCCTGACGAGGGAAAATGACGACAAAGCCGCCAACCTCCGAAAGAGTGCTGAGATTCTTATGGAAACTCACTTCCCAGGTTCTGTGTTTTCTGGAACCACGAACTGGACGGAAGTACCAATAGCACTCTCACAATACGACTGACAATCTGTTAGTGCAGTAATTGACGAGGACAAAATAAGATGGGCCATATCGGGCTTTCCCCCCCTTCAAGTCGCCAGGACCTGACGGTATGAGACCATCCCTACTTCAATTGGGACTGGATATTCTTATGCCGCGCCTGGTTGGAATATTCAGAGCCTCTCTAGCTCTGAGGTATATTACCAGTAAGTGGTGAGAAGTACGAGTAGTATTCATACCCAAACCAGGTAGGATGGACTACACCTTACTAAAAGCATCCCGACCAATTAGTCTCACATCGTTCTTTTTGAAAACTATGGAGAGGCTATGTGAGCAGTACATAAGAGATAAAGTACTAGTTTACAATCCACTTCATCCAAATCAGCATAAATATACCCCGGGAAGGTGTACTGATTCGGCCCCTCATCATGTGGTTGGCAGAATTGAGAGATCATTAGACAACAAAGAACCCACCCTGGGTATATTTATAGATATCGAGGGGGCGTTTAATAAAACAACCTTTCCAACAATTACCCAGCAACTACACTTCAGGAATGTACCCCTGGCAGTAGGAGAATGGATACTCAAGATGCTCTCTAGTAGAGCAATAAGTATCAATGTAGTATCAATGAAGACTGGTCATGAGGGGCAAATTTGTGAACACACTGTGCGATAGAGCACAGGATGGGCTCAAATTGATAGAAACATGGTGTAAGGAAAACACTCACTGTCGATCAATCCCAAGAAGACTGAGATGGTCCTTTTCACCAGGAAAAGAAGTTTCTCGGGCCTAAAACCTCCCGAAATCTTCAAAAGCAAACTAAACTTCCCTGAAGAGGTGACATACCTTGGTAATATCCTCGACAGTAAGCTAACATGTAACTCTCACCTACAGAGTAGAGAAAAAAAGCATATATGGCTTATGAGCAATGTCGGAGGACAGTGGGAAGCGCATGGGGTCTTTCATCCCGTGTGGTCACCTGGATCTACACTGCAATAATAAGATCTATGTTAACGTACGGAGTCAATGCATGGGGACCGAAAGTTCTATAAGCAACGGCCATCCAAAAATTATTTCAAATACAGCGACTGGCTTGTTAAAACATCACAGGAGCGTTAAGGAAGTTGCGTTAATGTCCATATTACGATTGCGTACGTATGGTGTAAACCTCGAAGTAGGAGTGGATCAATTATTGAGGCTGAGCCTATGGCGAAAAGCGCTACCTGCGCAACATCTGCTGCAGGCAACCAGTGAAGCAATTGAACCCAGGTTTTTGTTCAATAAACCCTACAAAATACAAATAAAACAGAACAGAGTCAGATGCTACAAATGCAATACGCATATATACAGACAGCTCAAAAACCAAAGAAGGCTCATGATGTGGAGTGTATTCCAGATCACTAAGCCTAAGGATTAAGTGGGGAATGGGAAAAATACCAGCGTGGTCCAAACAGAACTGGCTGGTATCTCAATGGCCACAAAAGAAATAACCAGGAAAGACATTTCTGGCAAAAACATAACAATCTGCACTGATAGCAGACAAGCCCTATTAGCCTTGAACAGACAACGTGTTACCTCAGGGCTAGTACTAGAGTGCCGCCAAGATTCAGCCAAAGCCTCTGTAGATAATAATATTATCCTGAGGTGGGTTTGAAGGCACGACAGGAGTAAAGGAAATCGCATTGCCGACTCTTTGGCCAAGGAAGCGGCTGGACTAAGAATTTTAGGACCCAGTGTTACCTACAGCCTGATGACTTCGACACTTGCGTAACTAGCCAAACATCACATCCATGCTCAATCCCTAAAGAGACGGGATGAAATCAAAGGATGCAATCTTGCCAGGATCATCCTGGGCGACCCTGGGAAGCTGGCGCCGAAGAAATGTTTGGCGATGACCAGGAAAAATCTACGCTTGACAGTAGGATTTCTGACTGGCCACTGTCAACCAAGGAAACACCTCCACAATATGAGGCTAGTGAACACACCTCTATGCAGGATGTGCGAACCAGCGCCCAATCTAGGGGGGGGCAAACCGGGAAATTGCCCGGGGCGGCAAAAATAGGTTAAAATTATACCATCTATGGAATAACGCATGGGTGAAAAGCGGCAAATATTATTTTGCCCGGTGCGGCGAAATAGCTGGATCGGGCGTTGGTGCGAACAGGAACAATAAGAGACTGTATGTTCGGTGAGTCTTGGCCTACACCTGCCTATATAAAGGAGATGTCTCCCAGAGACATGTCCTGGAAAGGACAGGATGGACGATGACCTAGGAGGACAACTCCTTGGGAGGATGTACAATGGGTCACATGTGGCCTAAGTGCTGTGGGCCTACACTCACCCTCCCTCCTCTACAGATACAGAAGGGGGGGTAGACCACGGACACGTGTTTCTGGCTATTGGCCTCATCAGGGCAGTGTTGCCAAGTGCAAAGATGGGCAACACTCGTTTGCCGAAAATAGGAAACAACACATACGCACGGAGCAACCACACATTTGCGTTTCCAGTCAGAAGACCCTGAATTCCCAGGCTACATCTACGTGGTGATGTTATATGTAGACTGGGAGTTCTGAAACTGTGAGACACTAACATCAAAGGTAAGCTTTTACTATGACTTAACAAAATCAGAGGTGTTTTCTGGCGTTTAATAGTGACGTCATTAATAATAAGTTTCGCCAGAATGGAATGATTCAATTCGTGTCAGATGTCAGATTCGAAAATAAAAACGTTTCCATTTTCTCTAACCTAATTTAGAATTGGATTTGTGCATCCCAACTTTATTTTGTACATCCTTACAGCGTATTTGATAAAGCGTTTTCAGAACTTTAGAAACTATAACGACCATAATTAAGCAGAAACTGACAACTGATCTAATGTAATGTAATGTCAAATTCCGTTTCAAAACCAAGCTCACGCTAGTTTTGAATCATCATGAGGCGTTTTCTGGCGTTCATGTATTCAAAAATTATTCGTTTGTGATTCAAATACATTCATCCTGGCGTTGAAACGACGAAGTCACATCAACTATGATTTGAAACGTATTCATCATGATTCAAAACTATCGTGAGGTTGGTTTTGAAACGGAATTTGACATTACGTTACGTTACTTGTCAGTTTCTGATTTATTTTGATCGTAATAGTTAATAAATTACTGGAAACTTTTCATCAAATACGTTGTAAGGATGTACAAAATAAAGCTGGAAAATTATTACTTGCACAAATACGATTATAATTGGGTTAGAGAAAATTGAAAAGTTTGTTTTTATTATTGAATTTGACATCTGACACAAATTGAATCATTCCATTCTGGCGAATCTTACTATCAATGACGTAACTACGAATCGTTTTTGATTACACCCTTGAATACGAATAAACGCCAGAAAACACCTATGAATACGTTTCAAATCATAGTTGATGTGACTTCATCATTTAAACGCCAGAATGAATGTATTTTAATCACAGACGAATGCGTTTTGAATACATGAGCGCCAGAAAATGTCTCAGATTATAGAACGTAGAGTGATATGAAATGTGTGTGCTAAACTGAGACATAACGTCAATCTCGTATATTTTTAGTGATATAGATTTATGGATCGTCGCCTCGGGGCGCTTTTTTCAAATTTAATTCCTATTAGAAATGTTCTGTCGAAGATTGGAAGTTAATAAATCTCCCTTACTTTTTGGTTCTGTTGCAGTCCAGCACACATATTTCATAATGCTCTATATTAGTCTACTGTAAAATTTATTCACATAACCATGAAAATAGCATAGCTATGGCAATATATTCGAATCGGGTTGAAAAATAAGCCTTAATGTATCAATGAAATTCTAATTTTTGAATATTATGCATTTCATTTTTTGCTGTTCGTGAAAATGTATATCATATAATATTTTTCACTGACGAATAAAAAACGTCAAATTAACGACATTCAATTCATGTCTTGAATAATTGTTTTATATGACATTATCAATTGGTAATTTTATGGTGCTTGACGTCACCAACGAAAAATCACCATTTGTGCACGTAACATTAACGTCGTCGTGTTTCCTGAGATGTATTATAATACATAGCTGAATTTGTTATTACCAGTGGCTACAAAAATCAATGAAAAAACTGGAGTGCCGTATTTAAAAAAATTAGGCAGTGCCCTAGCACTGTTTATTGGTACTGACCAACCTCGAATTGACTTGATGAACTTCACTAATTTTTACTAGTCTGATTTTTAAATTTGTTATTAAGGTAACTATTACAAAGTTATATTTCATAAGTCAGACAAATTGTAGTGACCAAACATCCCCTAAACACAAACATTATTCAGCCGAGAGAATAAGCGCGATACGCATGCTATACGCATGCAGACACCGGAAATAACAAAAGATACATTAATTCAACAAAAGTTTACGAGTACTTGGGACCATCTTTGTGAAAAAATTTGCTAGGATTTCATGCATTGACTGGTAATCCCGCCTTTTTTGCGAAAGATAAACAAAGACCATTCGATACATTGATGAAGAAACATGAATATCAGCAAACTTTTATGCAATTTGGAAATCCAGAATTGTTTAGCGATGAGCATATACAAAAAGATATTTTCAATAAAAGTACAAAAATTTATCTGCAAAATTCAAAGTGCTCCTGGCATACTCGACGTAGATGCTGCCCGGCTTCAGCTGTTTCTAAACAATTACAGAGTATCTAATATTACCTAACAAAGAACTCAATTAACAAAAAATTAAAACATTTTGATGTTAGCAGTTCACCACCATGCAAATCTGAGTTATTTCAACAATTCTTCTGAGCTAATTAGGTACAATGCTAGCATATGGAACAATGCAAATCAAAAGCAACCTACCATTTCAACTCCTGAAAACAATAGGTTGACTTTAGATAAAACCAGTATCATTTCCATCAGTTTAATGGCAACCAATTACCAAGAGACGTTAGTGAATTCCTTCAAGAATCAGTTACTGTACTTTGACATCAAGTGTTAAAAAGTTTATATTTGCCTTTTTATTTTTTCTGATTTTTTTATCTATAAGAAGAAGCTGCCAGCAACGACAACAAAGCTGATGATGATGAGGATGATGACTCGACTGAGACGCATATGCATAGTGATCTCGCGCTCATTCTTTCGGCTGAATAATTTTTGTGTCTAGAGAATGTTTGATCACTACAATTCGTCGGAATAATCAAATATAACTTTATGATAGTTGCCTCAATAACATATCTGACAATCAGACATGTAAAAATAAGTAAAGTTCATTTACTTTTTGTGAAGCTTCAAAGCGTCTGACGAAAGTTTTGGTCCATGGAAAGTGTCTGACACTTATGATACTATATCAGAATAATATTCCACAAAACATTCATAAAAATCAGCCATATACATTCAAACTAATTTTTATTTTTAGTTACCTTTCTTACCTGGTACCTGCCCAGGTGACACAAGGCGATTATCAAAGCACGTAGCTATTCAAAGAACATGAGACGCTACTGAGAACCTACGGTTTTATCTATATGAAAAAAAGTTATGTCTGATCGCTCTGCGACATTGGACTAAATTTAATATGGATAAATGAAGGTTTGCAATGTGCGATACTGACAAGAAGGTGTCATTCCACGAGTTTTCAAAGTGGTAGAGAGAAGCGCCAAATTTTGAATTTAGATTAGTGATCAGCGGACAAAATTATGTGAATTCAATAAAATACTTTTTTGAAACTAGCCGTTGAAACAATAATAACCATTGAAGATGTTGATGAAATTTCAAATTGGGGCTACCAATCAAAAATCCCATACGATGCGGATTTTACTGTTATTATTGTATATGAGAATTATTATTAAGTTGTTGGTATCAACCTTTATAGAATAGGTATCTTTCAGTTACTATAGTGAAAATTCAAATCAACTCATTTTTTGACAGAACGATGACAATAAAATTTCAGTTATAGCAATTTATAGAACTAAAAGATAAAGTTATAAATTAAAGTGTTGTGAATCATTTTTCAATCAAATAAATTCTAGTAACCCGACCACAATGGTGAGTACTCGCTCTAAACATATTTTAGCTAATTATAAAAAATATTACCGCTACATAACATTAACGTATATCATGGTGATATTTTTTTGTCTTTCATGAAGTTTCTGGGAACTTTACCTATATACCATCATTCTTTGTTTACATTGGATGACATTCTTTTTCCATAAGCCATCATTTCTCCAACTTTTCCACTATTTAAAATATCACTGTGTATTGATTAGTTTTTCGTATTTTCCTTGGATAACAGGGTATGTCTTGATTTTTATCAAATTTCCTCTAAAATCTCATAAAATCACAGATGCTTACTGCTCAGTGCTAATTTAAAAAATTTAAAATTCAATGTATGGTAGTGCAATGAAATTGTTGAATTGACCAAAATAATGTTAAGAATATTAAGAGTTATCAGCAACTATATGATGTATTAGTTTTTTCTCTTCTCTATCATTGTTATGATAGTAAATAAGTATGTTCATAATTATTTTCTTATACTCACTGTATAATTTTTGGGAGGGGTGGAAGATAGCCTTTGGTTAACCCTTCCTTTTATGTATAAATGTATTTTTATGCATAATTATGCGATATTATTATTATTATTAGTCAAGTATTGTCTTCAACGTGCTCGTAAATTAGATTGTTTTCCATTTTGATAAAATTTTCCATAATGGCATATTTTCTTAGGGTACTTTTGTGATACCTACATATAAAGTAACCCGAGAAACATATTTTCATTCATATATTATACAGTTGAAAACTTTTTTGTTATTGAAAAATTCTGCCTCATTCCAAATCTAGATAACACACATACATTTTTTTTGAATATTGTTTAAATTTAATTTTTCAAAGTGATACAAATTATGAAACAACAACTGAAATTAATTGGCGCTCCGGGGCGACTTGATTGATTCCAGTGGAGCATTTGCTTTTTCAGATGCAGGGAAGCCCGAAAAAACCTGCAGCACCACACATCTGAAAATCTTGATCTGCCAATATCCTATCTCTCATAGAGTAGAATGTAGGGTATCTCCAGAGGCTTCAATAAACTCAAGATATGGCCAGAATATTTAGTAACACGACTATCGTCGAACTTAAACCATTCCGTTTCGTCTTAGACCAATGCGTAATAATGATCAGATTAATCTATTTGCAAACTTCATACGAGTTTGGTGCTTCCATCAGAGGTTGAGTCATGTTTGAAGATCATCAGTGTTATTATTAGATTGGACTAGTGCCTCAGCTATACTTGTTGTCTTATAATAGTCAGTTAGTTTGGCGCATATTTGGCCATACAGTTGATCATCACCCGTTAAAAGTTCTATTTTCAGATGATTTAACAATAAGTTTCAAGGACTGGTTATTATCAGTCACATTCTGAAACGCTACTTGAAGTTCTAGAAAGTCACATACGTTTTTGCTACCTCTTGAACATGTACCTACTACAAAGTAAAGTAGTGAGGAGGAAATACAAGACGAGATAGACTCTACGTAATTATTCAATCCAGAGTGGCCAGCAGTATTGATTCTGCTATTTTCCTGCTCACTAAGAGTATTCAACAAGAACCCTAAGAATTTGGAACAATCCTTTTGTTGTCCTAATGAGTATCTAGTGGACTTCAAAGACTCTTGGAAATCGGTTGGCGGGAAAGATAGTACATTCTTACAAAACTGCAACTGCATGAACAGGTGAATAAATAGGAAACATTCTCGTTCTCGTTCATCGTTAAATCCTCGTTCTTGAAATTCTTCGTCATGAACAACACTTGCAAAATGCTATTCATGTAGCAAGTGTTTCCTAAATTATTTAATCCAATTTTCTTCGCAAGATTTTCAGGACAACTGTCTATTGATTCGTAAGGAAGTACATGTTCCACAAAATCTGCATCTGAACCATTTCTCAAGCTGCAATCGATCCTTCCAAGTGATGAAAGGTTTCGTAGAGGGATCGTTTCAGCTCTCACTCCATGAAGCTCTTCCACTGAAAGGGAACTATAATCACGAGGACTGCAACACATATTTGGGGGGCAAGAATGACCTTAGTCCATTGACAGCACTGAAAAAGAATAAGGTGGATCAATCACTTGCGAATTAATCTTTATAGGAGACTGATGAATATACACATATCTCGACTTGTTTCGAAGAGATTTTAGTTCCGTAATGAAACGAGGGCAATGCATGATCTCATCAAAACTATATTCCAAGGACCGAAGCAGCATTAACACGTTGAATAGCAATACTATTTTTTTGTATAAAAAAAGAGGTAGAACATATTTATCTTTCGTTGCTTGGCCTAATGTCCGTCCGAGTTCATGAACGAATAACAGCGCCTCTGGGCCATAGACACCAAAAGTTTCTACCGCCACTGGGTCGCGACCAATAGTTTGGGAAACCTTGTATTAGAGAACTCAGGTATATTGTATTTGCATCCTCAGGCCACAAAAAAGGGCAAAGCTGTTGGAGTTATCATTTGAAGGAATACGTTTTCTTCGATATAAAAAACAGCTCAGCTTTCAAATGAAGGTATATTACTCAAAATTATATATGGCATACTAGATAACCCGGCAAACTTCGAACGTCACAATCGAAAAAGTCATAATCTTATGATCACTGTCATAACTTAATAAACCGAACATCGTCAGTTTGTTTATTCTTCGATGTTTTTGTTAACCTATCAAATGCTGTAATAGATATTCTGCATTTCCGGGCGGTGACAAATCTAATTAATTAAAAATCATAAAAATCGGCCGGCCATTCTTGCGTTATAAATGATGTACTTATTCAACATGATTTTGCGACTTCGTTTTATATATCACAATTTTCCCCAATTTTTGAAATGTTTCAATAGTTATTCCGGTCCAGTCGTTCTTGAGTTATAAATGGTGTACCTAATACGACTTTGCCACTTTGTTTCATTCATTAGATAACTTAGAGAAAAACTATTTATCTGTCATTGTCAAGTGTAATTTCCAAAAGTATACGTACAGGGTGATCCAATCAAAAATACAAATTAGAGAAAATGTTCTTATTATTTCAACACCTTTTCTAGAAGAATAGTTTGCTGAATAATTTCCTATATTTTCTTGTTTGATAGAACCTTCTGGAGCAAGTTCTATCTCGAAAAAATGTATCGTTTTGATACGCTTAATGCGGCGATGGTAGGTACTCTGAATTTTGAGGTAATCTATTTGCAGTTTCATTATCTTCCATCAACAGCAGCAATACTTTCTGCCTCCTCAGTGAGCTGTTGGAACTTGCTCCTCGTCCTTTCCTGGTTGAATACGCTCATTCGTAATAGGGTTGAAAATCGGATCACAGTTTCCCATTCCAAAACGTTCCAGTAGGTATACCTTTTTGGTTTGAGCGTTTTGATTCACTCTGATAAATCGGAAGGACGGTATCCTTTTAACGCGTGATTCCTAAACTTGATGTGCTTGTTTGGATCTACTACACAGGGTGTTCATTAAACATGCGGCAAAAAATTAAGGGACTATTCCTTGGACAATTCTAAGGATATTTTGTCCTTTGATGATTTTTGATAGGGCGCTTTGTTTCGATGATACGGGGCGAAACAAATTTCGAACATAACAGTTTTGGTCATTTTAAAATTATTAACGTAACCGAAATAAAAGTTCTTACTACTTACTTATAGCTTACTACACTGGACCTACCAAGTAATAAAAAATCTAACAATTCCATTGGTACCTATCAACAACATTCCCATTACTAAAAATGGCTGCAGACATTCAATTTTAATCGTATGTCTCGTAAGTGATCATTTGTATGTCGAATGAGTAGAAACTGATTGACTTTGTCTATTTGATGTGCATTTTCTGTGTTTAACATTTAAAGTCTTGCTAGTAAAGTCCATGAATGGCTATAGTAACGCAGAGATGGTTGATATGCAATTCATTTATGGACTTGCTGATGGCAATTCATTGGAAGCTAGACGATTGTACAGTGAACGATTTCCTAATCGTAATGTTCCTGATAGAAAAACCTTCCAAAGTATACATCAACGACTTCGTGAAACAGGAGCATTGAAGCGAAATGGAAGACCAGGAAGGCCAATGACAGTAAGAACCGTAGAAGTAGAAGAGAATGTGCTTGCTGGCCATAACAGAAGAAGATCCAGGTACTTCTACTCGAAAAATTGCAAATACTTTAAATGTAAGTAACGGGACGATTTGGAACATTCCTATAAACTTTTTTTGTACCCATACTACATACAACAAGTTCAGGCACTTCTTTCTGCAGATTTTCTTCCACGTATTGTATTCTGTCAATGGCTTTTGCGTACATTTTGCGTACATTGGTTCAAATCCCTCAACTACTGATGCTTATTCTTTTTACCGTTGAAGCCGTTTTTTCAAGAAATGCGATAAGGTGTTTGGGCTAAAGAAAATCCATCCACATGAGGTGCTTGAAGATTGCTTTCAACATCAGTTCTCGTTAAACATTTGGATGGGAATTGTAGTTGACTTACCGGTGAGTTTTACCGCAACTTTTTGGAATAAACGCTACCTCAGTTTCTGGTTACAAGAAAAGCAATGTGGTTTATGCACGATGGTGCATCAGCGCTTTTTAGTATATCGGTTCATAAGTTTTCAACAGTAACATACGGAGATCGCTGAATTGGTTGAGGTGGACCTCACTTATGGCCTGCTCAATCACCGGATTTAAACCCCCTGGAGTATTTCCTATGGAACCACCTGAAGTCATTAGCTTATACTACCCCAGTAGAAGATTTGGAAGATTTGAGAAATTGGATAATTGCTGGGTGTAACACAATCAGATACGATCCTGGTGTTTTTGAAAGAGTTCGGAAGTCGATGAGGAGAAGGTTGGATTCTTGCATCCGAGCGGGAGGTATAGTACGGTGTAATTAGACCTAAACCTCAACATCCAAAGTAAAAGTTTTCCTCCAACACCAAATTGCTCTACATAGTCCCCTTATTCTATGGTAAAAAGTTACACCATTTTGAGTAGAAAAGACAATTAGCTTACGTTGATTAACTATGGAGGAGGAATTGAGTTACTGATGATTCTATACGTTTCATATAATTTTATTTTATGCCAAAAGTGATATTAGCTTCAATTTTTGCATTATTGCATTGTGATTTTATTCATGCCGGAGGGTCATACATTTTTCTGAAATGTCAATCTATATCTGCTAGTTTCTTTGTACTTCATTAGAAACGCGAAAATGAACTACCATAAAATATTTCAAGATTTTTTCAATGAAGAAAATTGAAATTTTGTAACTTTGATCAATATTTGATGGCAAAACATTTACAAATATTTCCTGGGGAAAGCTAATTCTGACCAATTATAAACAATACAAACTGAACTTCTCTAAAAATACACTGAATTTTGGTTAACATTATTATACACGCTTGAAAAAAACATTGTAATATTCAAACTCTTGTTGCGGTTTTATGAACTGTTACATAAAAATGTAATAATTAATATTGAACAAAAGTAGTTTTTGTGGGGAAATCGTATTATTGGTGTTTTCTAAAACTTTTCAGCTTCCATAATCTGAAAAAAGAAATTGAATTACTATCGGAGAACTTTATACATGTATAGAAAAAGCCACTTCTAGTTTACCCTGATTAGTTACTACTCCACTTCATCAGCATCCTCCAAGTGGGGAGTTATATTGTATTTGGTTACATGAAGTCGTTTTTCTGAGGACTTTTTTAAGAACAATTTCATATAACTTTTTACAGGAAAGTGCGAAATTGCTAATTTTCAATTCGGAAGAGGTATCGAAATTCTTTTTCGCTCCGTATCTTTGAAACAAAGCGCCATATCAAAAATCATTAAAGGACAAAATATCTTTAGAATAGTCCAAGGAACAGTCCCTTAAATTTTTTCCGCATGTTCAATGAACACCCTGTATATTATCAGACACTATCTCAAAAATAAAATGACTCGTTTGGTGTTCAATTGTAATAGAGGTTTTGGCTTGAATGTTTTTCAAGAAGTGTGAATGGGTATTCTTCTACTAATCTGTATTGATGGTAATGCCAAGTATTTTGTGTCACTACTAATATACATATTTGGGCTAAAGTTATGGTAAATCATCAATATTGATTTAAAAAAATGTCTACAATAAAAAACAAGTCAGCCTTGCGGCAGATGAAGAATGGTGAAGAATGGCAGATGGTGAATTTTCATTTTCATTTTTCTGATAGGCGTGAGTCCATTCAACCTACTGTTTAGGTATATCCGAGACTGGCTTGAACGTTTAAAAATCATTTCTTCAGCTTTGTTTACTGCCAGTCTTCAAGCATAGCCCACTGACTAATAAGAAAGTTTTTCTTCCTTATTCAGAGGAATCGGGCAAATTTGGGATATGCAGTTGTTAGTACCTCGTCCACTAGATGGAGTGACATTTTGTTGTTCGCTCCAACTTAGGAAGAGGAATGAAATACTCTGAAAGAATTCCGATTTTCAATATAATTCTGACCAATTATAAACAATACAAACTGAACTTCTCTAAAAATACACTGAATTTTGGTTAACATTATTATACACGCTTGAAAAAAACATTGTAATATTCAAACTCTTGTTGCGGTTTTATGAACTGTTACATAAAAATGTAATAATTAATATTGAACAAAAGTAGTTTTTGTGGGGAAATCGTATTATTGGTATTTTCTGGAACTTTTCAGCTTCCACAATCTGAAAAAATATGAAAATTATAACGGAGAACTTTATACATGTATAGAAAAAGCCACTTCTAGTTTACCCTGATTAGTTACTACTCCACTTCATCAGCATCCTTCAAGTGGGGAGTTATATTGTATTTGGTTACATAACCAAAATATATTTAATTTACGAAACCAAGAAGAATGAAGTCGTTTTTCTGAGGACTTTTTTAAGAACAATTTCATATAACTTTTTACAGGAAAGTGCGAAATTGCTAATTTTCAATTCGGAAGAGGTAGTCTCTATAATTTTTTCTTTTGAGAAAAATATATCGATTTTACGCAGTAACTTATCGGGGTAAACTGTAAGTTTGCCGTTTTTGCATAGGTATAAGCATATGTTAGAATTTATTTCGGATTTGGCATCACCTCGTATATGTTTATTTCCTCGCGCATATCGTCAAGGGGACTAGCTAAAAAATTGCTCTTCGCGATAGACGCATAGAATGTTTGAGTGACAGTACGGATGTAAAAACGTACGAGCCGATGGTGCTATCGAGTATCCAGATTTACGTGTGCTTCTTTACACCCACAAAGCAATCAACCCCTTGCAGTCCACCATTCGCTGCTGATTGGGCGGATGCATCCCCTTTACCCGGAAGCTGCAGAGTAAGAGCAGGTAAGGTGAAAACCTTTGACGATTTGATCCGACATTTTGGGGATACATGCCAAACTCAATCAATTCCGCAACAGGTATAAAGTTTTCCATTACTAAGTTTTAGTTTTTCAGATCGGAGAAAGTGAAAAGTCCCAGAAAAGGTCAATATAAACACAATGAAACATCGTATTTGTATCAAGAAATATTTCAAAAAGTAACGTAGGTATGAACGTTTATCAATTTTAAATTGAAGATGATCAGTTGGTTATTGAAACACGTATCGAGGTTTTGAAAATAACGGTTTGGTTTTGCGATAAAACTCCAGTAATATTGTGAATAATTTATTTGTTGAAGGCAAATATTGAGTCACACCGACCAAAATCAACGACGGCATTCACGAGAAAGCGATACCATCAATTATTCTTCAATCATCATATATACAAACTAATAATGATGATATAACATCATTTAGACAATGCATGTTAAGAAAGTACAGAAAGAAATTCCAAAAATCGAGGACCTTCAAACTCGAAAAATAGTGACACTGAAAACCTTGGCCGCGAGAGCCTTTGTATTCGTACACACAAGAGTAAATTTGAACAAAAGCATATTGATAAGTATTCGTTTCTAAGAATAATCATATAAAAAAACTAAGACTGAAACTGTCATACACTTACCCCATACTTAACAAAAGAATACTACGTAATTACTAGTATAGACATACTTATATTATACAATGTGTCGAAGATATGAATGGAAAATCGTTAGATATACAAAATCTTACATAAATGTTTAAGTTTCTTTATACATCTGGAAAAACCATCACTTTACATTATGAGGGTCAGTTGTTCTGAAGGAATAACATATTTCTTCTTAACAATTTTGATGAAGTTAACAGTTTTTGAGATAAATTCAGGACACAGAGAGACCGATGCAGCGCATGAGTCAGAGAGAAACGGCGATACTTGAAGGTGAGAGAGGCATACTTGTGAGCGCGCGTAGTAAACAATTAAAAAACAGGTATACATAATGCATTTTTTTCAAATTCCAATTGAGGATATCAAATATTGTATAAAGAATANAATGTTAATTTGAACTTTTCCCTTTCTGTAAAAAGTATGTTAGAATTTTTCAAAAAATCTTTCACTTGTCTTTGAAATAAATTAGTTGGATCACGTTTCAGCGTTTCAAAATTTCCTAAATTCAAGAAATCAAGGGTTCCGTTGACATAGTCCTTTCGATCAATAGCAACTACAGTATTGCCTTTATCTGCTCTAGTTAATATAACATTATTTTCGTTAATTTTACTACGTATTGATTTAACAAGTTTCAATTCATTCGTAAAAGTACCTTCTTTCAGAAATTCTGACTTTATGATATGTGACGCCAAATGTTTGTTATTAATGTTATTCAATGTCCCTCCTAATGCCATTTCAGTTTCTATTCCCAAAATTTCAAAGTTGTTAGTGCTATTTTTATGTCCAATGTTGTATTTGAAACCTTTTTCTATCAACCCATTTTCCATGTCTGTGAACTGAACTTTCGATAAATTTATGAACCTGTCATAAAATTTATGTTTCGTGAAATTGTTTCTAATAGATAGAGATGCTTTCTTTTCTATTAGTGAATATAGTTTTTTCTTTTGAATGCAGTACTTTTTATGAATGATTTGATTTACTTGTTTTCTTACCTCAACATCTGAAACATCGAATTCTATATTATGACACCTATGAAGTAATTTCGTATGTATTACCTTAAGATATATATTTGCGTTGTCCCTCTTGCTATATTCCAGTTTTCCAACTGAAAACATCAAATAGAAGCCAAGCAGCTTGGCATTAGGAGGGACATTGAATAGCATTAATAACAAACACCTGGCGTCACATATCATAAAGTCAGAATTTTTGAAAGAAGGTAATTTTACGAATGAATTGAAACTTGTGAAATCAATACGTAGTAAAATTAACGAAAATACTGTTATATTAACTAAAGAAGATAAAGGCAATACTGTAGTTGCTATTGATCGAATTGACTATGTCAACAAAACCCTTGATTTCTTGAATTTAGGAAATTTTGAAACGCTGAAACGTGATCCAACTAATGCATTCCAAAGACAAGTGAAAGATTTTTTGAATAATTTGAACATACTTTTTACGGAAAGGGAAAAGTTCAAATTAACATTGATGAACCCTCAAATGCCAAAATTATATTCACTCATAAAACTGCACAAACAGAGTTATCCAATTAGACCAGTGGTTTACTTTGTCACTGCACCATCAGTGAAATTACCAGAAAGGCTAATCAATATCATCTTAAACCACTGTAACTTCCAACCAAAATTTAGTCTACGGAACTCATATGACTTAATCAATAAAGTAGAGAACATACCTCTACCAGACAACGCAAAATTACTATCCTTTGAGGTGCTGAATCTATTTCCCAGCATACCCCCTGATGATACTATTACTTCAGTAATAGAATTATTAGATAAAAATAGAGTGAACCCAATCATAAAACGAGAAATAATTGACCTTCTGTCATTATGTCTCAACCAAAATTACTTTCAATTCAACAACAATATTTATTCCTCCTCAAAAGGTTNNCAAATCGTTTAGAAACAAATTATTTTTCATATTCTATTAGATTAGATACAGGTGAAACAGTCAATATTGATACCCTAATAAATAGTCAAATTTTTTGGGAAAATTAAAAATAACAATTTGTGAAGTTAGGCACCTTAACAAAAAAAATATCAGTAATAGGAAAAATTGAATTGAAATGTCACTTTTTTGTAGAAGTAGAAGTAGAACGCCAAAACCTTTCTTTCCCAAAAATTTTCCCCCAAAAATATACCCTTTCAATTTAAACAAGATTCATGTGGCTGGAATTCAATCAAACAAGCGAATGAATGTTATTTACGTACGGTCATCGATGGCATGAGTGGATTCAACTCATTCCGTAACAAAAAGTCGATAAGGAAAGTGTCTTACGGAGAAACATTGGATCGGAGAAGTCGGAATACGACCTCTCAACCAATTCGAATTGTTCACGGGATAAAGAATCTTTCCATCAAGAAAAGAATACATATATGGTACTGCTGGATATTCAAAAAGTCTTTGACGAAGTGTGAACAGAAGGATTTATCGCCAAAATGTAGTCGGCAGGTATGCCTTTATTCGTGACTAGGATTCTTGAATCCTACCTCATCCATCGAACTTTTCGTGTGAGAGTAGACCAAACCACATTGGCACATTACCCTACTTAAGCAGGTGTCCCGCAGGGACACCTGCGTAATATTCGTTCGAGGTGGAACGATGAAACTCTCTGGACTGATGTAAATGCTCAAAATGCACCTACCACCTGAATGGGGTTGGCCAAAGTGATATACACTGTCCGCCACTCGCGATGGAACACCCCATTT
>NW_019291341.1:63230-104171 GCF_000500325.1 Leptinotarsa decemlineata | reverse complement strand
CATGCAAACGATCAGATTAACATACCAACATTATTAAAAATACGTAGGACATTGATGATATCAATACCTGACGCGCTCGAGTATGTCCATGCAACACTTTTTTTTACATATTTAATAATCTATAGCAGCTTCCCCCACCGGTGAAAAGGTATATATTATATAACATTTTTTCTTCTTATCATCTAAGCCTTGCAACCTAATGGGTCTCTATGACACTCGAGTAAATCCCCATTTTGTATCGTGGGCTCCCCTGCTATCACGATTTTATCTCAACAAACTTTATTTGAAAAATGTCATAAGATGTTTCGCTAGCACAGTAGCTTTCTCAAGTGATTTGAATATGTTATGATATTTTTCAAATGAAGTTTGTGGAGATCAAATCGTGAGATGTGATTTTTGAAAAAATATAACATCGTTCAAATGAGCGCCACTGCTTCTCTTGGTGGATCGCAATTGAATCGTCCAACTTTCCAAGATTCTGGTACATGAATCAGGCTGAATTTGGCCATCGGCATGGGTTATGTGGGCTTTGGGAACCGCTGTGGTTTTTGGTTTATTCGCGTACACCTGCGACTTGAAAAACCCCACAAAAAAGTCTAACGGGGTCAAATCGTACGATCTCGGTGGCCAGTTCACATCACCTCTACGTGAGATGACCATGCCCTCAGATCGCTCGTGCAGAATATCCAATGTGGCATGAGCTGTGTGGCACGTAGCGCCGTCCTTTCGAAACCACATGTCGTTGGTATCGAGATCATCCAATTCAGCCAAAAGAAGTTGGTGATCAACGACCTATAGTGTTTGCCGTTGACAGTAATGGCCTGCCCAACGTCGTTCTCGAACTGGATCAATGACGACGCCAGCCCACCACACAGTGACTTTTCCGAGATGAATTGGTCGCTGTTGGATCTTATGTGGATTTGTATCGTCCCAAATTTGACAATTCTGTTTGTTCACGTACCCATTAATTCAGAAATGGGCCTCATCGATGAAAATCAGGGTCTGTTGCCAACTGCTCCAGAACCTATTCAGTGAACATACGTCGTTGTCAATGGTCGTTTACCTTCAGGTTTTGGGTCAGTTGAATTGTGTACGTGTGCAGGAAGTTACGACGCAAAATTTGCCAGATTGTGGTAAACTTAAAGCCGAGTTCTTGTGAGCGACGCGGAACTGACTGTCTCGAATTCTCCTGCACTCTCTCACAGACAGCGGTGATGTTTTCGGGAGATCATGCGTTTCGTCAACGTGTTGATCGATCGTTTACTGAACCAGTGGACTCAAATTTATTCCCCGTATTGCAAATTGTCTTCTCGGAAGGACGATTATGAAAACCATAAAAATGGCGAAACGCGCGGTACGTTGCCCGAATAGTACATTTTGAATGATGTATTCATCCATGGTTATTTGGCAAAACAGACTGAATAAATAGCCACTTATTTGACAGATGTCGCTTCAATAAGATGGCCGTTATCAATT
The DNA here is from genome assembly GCF_000500325.1 of Leptinotarsa decemlineata. NCBI lineage: Eukaryota > Metazoa > Arthropoda > Insecta > Coleoptera > Chrysomelidae > Leptinotarsa > Leptinotarsa decemlineata. Next base: position 102,695 of record NW_019291341.1, on the reverse strand, counting down.
GTCAAAGTCTGGACGTCTCTGTTGGAAGACCGTATATATTCTTTTCAGTTGGCCATACAGAGTTAGTGCATTAGGTCGCCGTAAAACTCTATGAAAGCTGCCAAGATTCAAATCTTTTTGTTTTGACTTTCATTTCATAAGGCTCTGTCATTCTCAATATTTTGTTTTCTGGGTTTCATAAAATCAAATTCTAGTGGCGCCTAACATTTTTTTGTGCTATCAAACGATACTTAGTTTAGACTTAAACCCATGCCCAATGCCGCCAGACGAAGGGCTGCCGTTCGCTGTGTGTATATATAAGTAAAATTTATGCCACAATACTCACCTTCATGGTTCCATTGTAGGCCGATCTACAGCTACAGGGGATCTGGTAAACCCCCAGTGTTGCTGTATTTTTCGATGTCATAACTATATACCCATGATTCGTCACCAGTTATGACTCTTTTGAGCAGAGTTGGATCGCCGTTGACGTCATTCAAAAATCCCTGAGCGATGCTCATGCGAAGGTTTTTTTGGTCAAAATTCAACAATTTTGGAAGGAACTTCGCTGCCACACGCTCAATGTCTAAAATTTTCGAAAAAATTGCATTGCATGTCAATAACAATTGTTTTTTTTTGTGCGGTGCAAAATTATCAAAACCCATTTTTTCACTCGTCATTGCGAATTGATAATTTTAGGAAGTTCATCTCTATTGAACCCGAATTTCCACTCGCGAACCAGACTATAAATTCGCATAGGCCTCGGGATAAGAAGCCTTGAAATCGGCACACCGCGACGTCGGTGATGAATGCCTTTTTGTTCCGGAAACAGTTAATCAATTGTTTGAGCTCGCCGAGTATACGAATAGGCATTGTCGGTTGTCTGTCGACAAGCTTTGTTCAGTGCCTATCATTACTCTGCCAATCACCGTTTCGCTTGGCATAGGTAGGATTCACGATTATGGCCAAATAAACGGGCTCTTGATCGAAATTCGATACTTGCGAAACGGTTTGATGTCTGCTAAAGTGGGGAAGTCGTTTGGTTCGATGTAAAAATTCGCGTTTGGCGCTGGTTCATTGAGTTTATCGAATATGATTGGTGTTTGAATCATGGTAATACGTGGTCTAAACGGGGAAGAATTAGTTGATTGAAATGTTATATTTTTGAAGTTGAACTTCTTTACGCGCGCTTGATTTGGGGAGTAAGCTGGTGAATCCGTTACGAAAGCGTTACGAAAAGTGTGATCGGGAGAGGCGAACGGAAGTTGAGAGGGGGGTATACGTCAGTGNACTAGTCCGACATTCAGAAACTATATATATTAAAACAATACGTATAAATTAAAGAAAGAAGTGATTGTGGACAAGATCATATGGATTTTCGTGATTAAAAGTACTTTCCACACAATCTGGATTTATATGGGGACATAGTTGCACTACCCGCCTTGCTGGATATATTCGATAATTTTCTCAATACTGCAGATGAAGGTTTATGTACATCCCTGATACTTCTCGATTTCAGTAGGGCAATTTGACACTATAAACTATGACGCACTAATGTCAATTTTGCCTCATATAGAAATATCTTAAGATGATGTTGAATCTGTTGATAATTATCTGATATCAGTCGAACCTTGCGGGAGTGCGGCACGGTTCAATCCTAGGACCACCACTTCTTTCTATTCATGCCAGCCAGCTCGTTAACTCCCTAGCACATTTTTCTTCTCATCTATAGGCAAACGACACTCAGATTTATGTCACTTTCAAACCTGAAGACGCTGATAAGGCTTGTGTACAAGTTGATAAAACATCAATAATATTGTTGAAACTGCAATAGATCATTGTCTACTTAGCAATCCAAGAAAGTCAAATGATTTATCCTTTGGGCTAAAAAATGTGAGGAAAATAAATGGAGACAAAGTAAAAATATAAATATTCGACAAAAACCTGTCCATTGTAGTAATTTAAGATTCGAAACACATGTAAATGAACGTATTCAAAAGGCTTATGGTACTCTTGATATTTTATGGAAATAGGAACTTCCTTACAGAGGGAACAAGAATAATGTTATGTGATAGTTTAGTTTTGTCTAACCTGCTTTGCTGATTCAGTGTACGGTTCCTGCTTAGGGAAACCATATAAGCGAAAAGCCCAAAAGATTCAGAAATCATGTTTATCTCCCATTCATGGAGTTCGAAGGCGACAAACTATTTCCAACAAATTGGTTGAAACGGGTTGGTTGAATATGGCAACGCGTAGGCGGCTGTATGCAAAGTGCTTACTTATTTCACAGAATAATAATAACGAAGATTCCGATTTACTTATATGAAAATTTTCATTTTGAACCAATGTTCATGCAATCAATATTTGAAGGTCTTTTTCCACCAATTCACCATCATGGATTCTTTAAACGATCCTTCAGTTACCAAATTGGCCACGTGTACAACGGTATACCAAAAAAAAAATCAAAAAACTAATGTGATCAGTTTTGAGTATTTTTTGTGGAAGCAATAAACCAAATAATATATTAGATCCTTGAGATGTTGAGATTCTCTCCTACTGTTTTTTTATAATCCTCTGTATTCTACGCATACTACATAATGTTGAGCTTGCATGAGGTTAAGTGGAAGAACAAATTAGTAAATGCGAATTAGTGATTTAAACTTCGCCTTTGATGTCAGCCCTAGGATTAGAATTAATTTCACAAACGTAAAACATTCATATGTATCCTAGATTGACCAGAATAATGACACATTATTATTTTTATATAATTTTGAAATGACAAATATAGTGAGCAGCAAGATAAACTTGAAATTCCCTGTATAGTAATTCCCAGTAAAGAATTCTTGTCGGGAAGTTGTCCTTATATAAACCAAATCGCTCTAGAATCGGTACAAGGCTTGTAGTACCAAGTCGAGTCATTTCAGAGAACAACCATGTTAGGAATGGTACTAGTTGCTAGTTCGCAGATCCCGTCCAAATTGGATTTCAATTTAATGTGATGCAATTCACTTCCAACGCGGCAGCGAATGATTTGTGACCGAGTAAGCAAGTCTCTTTTCTATTTCGCGTTTCTTTATTTCCCTTAGTGGACTACTCCAGGTCGTCTTTTCGAACTCCGCTCATAAATCAGCTCCAGACAGCATACGTTATGCGGGTCGTTCATCATTCGCAGAAACCCCCACAAAAAACTTTCATTCTGAAGAGGAATTCTTGCCACTAAAGATCATTTTTAATATCTCCGCCACGAATTTTTTACTCCTCGAAAATTTCCTGTCCTCAACAACAAGTTTCTTTATATGATGAACGAGCGTTTCTTTCTGAGATCAAAAACAATACTTGGGTTTTAATGATGACAACTGGGGCGCATCGATTTGGTTTGATATAAAATCGAGAGTGTTATACAGGGAGGGTCAATAATTTGCTATATAGCGGTGGAACTATTATAGAAACGAACAACTCTTGATATATTCGGTATAATTATGTCAATATTGTTAGTACACAATCCAATGAAATTCACAATTGATAAGAACATACCTGTATAGGCTGTTCACGTTAAGAAGAGAATTACGTAATTTTTGGTAATTTTGTATATCTAACATAACAACGTTAAAATTCCCACTGAAATGCGTTCAACAGCAATGAAACTAGTAACATTTNATGTTGAATCTGTTGATAATTATCTGATATCAGTCGAACCTTGCGGGAGTGCGGCACGGTTCAATCCTAGGACCACCACTTCTTTCTATTCATGCCAGCCAGCTCGTTAACTCCCTAGCACATTTTTCTTCTCATCTATAGGCAAACGACACTCAGATTTATGTCACTTTCAAACCTGAAGACGCTGATAAGGCTTGTGTACAAGTTGATAAAACATCAATAATATTGTTGAAACTGCAATAGATCATTGTCTACTTAGCAATCCAAGAAAGTCAAATGATTTATCCTTTGGGCTAAAAAATGTGAGAAAATAAATGGAGACAAAGTAAAAATATAAATATTCGACAAAAACCTGTCCATTGTAGTAATTTAAGATTCGCAACACATGTAAATGAACGTATTCAAAAGGCTTATGGTACTCTTGAGATTTTATGGAAATAGGAACTTCCTTACAGAGGGAACAAGAATAATGTTATGTGATAGTTTAGTTTTGTCTACCCTGCTTTGCTGATTCAGTGTACGGTTCCTGCTTGCATGTTAGGCTTGCATGAGGTTAAGTGGAAGAACAAATTAATAAATTCGAATTAGTGATTTAAACTTCGCCTTTGATGTCAGCCCTAGGATTATAACTAATTTCACAAACGTAAAAAATTCATATGTATCCTAGATTGACCAGAATAATGACACATTATTATTTTTATATAATTTTGAAATGACAAATATAGTGAGCAGCAAGATAAACTTGAAATTCCCTGTATAGTAATTCCCAGTAAAGAATTCTTGTCGGGAAGTTGTCCTTATATAAACCAAATCGCTCTAGAATCGGTACAAGGCTTGTAGTACCAAGTCGAGTCATTTCAGAGAACAACCATGTTAGGAATGGTACTAGTTGCTAGTTCGCAGATCCCGTCCAAATTGCATTTCAATTTAATGTGATGCAATTCACTTCCAACGCGGCAGCGAATGATTTGTGACCGAGTAAGCAAGTCTCTTTTCTATTTCGCGTTTCTTTATTTCCCTTAGTGGACTACTCCAGGTCGTCTTTTCGAACTCCGCTCATAAATCAGCTCCAGACAGCATACGTTATGCGGGTCGTTCATCATTCGCAGAAACCCCCACAAAAAACTTTCATTCTGAAGAGGAATTCTTGCCACTAAAGATCATTTTTAATATCTCCGCCACGAATTTTTTACTCCTCGAAAATTTCCTGTCCTCAACAACAAGTTTCTTTATATGATGAACGAGCGTTTCTTTCTGAGATCAAAAACAATACTTGGGTTTTAATGATGACAACTGGGGCGCATCGATTTGGTTTGATATAAAATCGAGAATGTTATACAGGGAGGGTCAATAATTTGCTATATAGCGGTGGAACTATTATAGAAACGAACAACTCTTGATATATTCGGTATAATTATGTCAATATTGTTAGTACACAATCCAATGAAATTCACAATTGATGGAGCTCTGCCGTGATTGACCTGTTTTCCCTAGCTACCGTGGGACTTTTATGGATGGAGAAAACTTAAATATTCTTCAATTCTTCCTGCCGCTGAGACTATAGAGGAGATGGATGTCGAGCTTACGACTCCAAGTGACCTCTCTGTGAATTTAGTTCGTGAGCGAGTCTACAGAGGAGATGAATGTCGAGTTTACGACTCCAACTGACCTCCCTGTAAATTTATTTCAGGAGCGAGTCTACAGAAGAGATGGCTGTCGAGTTTACGACTCCAACTGAACTTCCTGTAAATTCATTTGAGGAGCGAGTCTACAGAAGAGATGGATGTCAAGTTCACGACTCCAATTGGTCTCCCTGTAAATTTAGTTCAAGAGCGAGTCTACAGAGGAGATGGATGTCGAGTCAACGACTCGAAAATTGACCTTCCTGTAAATTGAGTTCCAGAGCAAGAGCTTCTCAACTACCCAACTCCTGATCCAATAATTGAACCTGAGAAAAAAGGTTTGGTGTTGCAGCCAGGAAACGACTGAGTCGTCTCCTCGTTATATGTTTCAGATGTTCACAGAATTGAGAGGTGTAGATAGTGAAGAGCAACGGGCCCATTGATTGATGTGGAGTTCAGTATAATTCTATGTGTGCGGTTGTTGAGATAAGCAGCTATGAGTTGTTGAGATGATGGAAAGAAGCCTATATGGTGTAGAATAGCCAATAACAAATCATGATGAATCCTGTCGAAAGCCTTCGAATAATCAAGAAGTGCGAGAATACAGAGCTTGTTCACATTTATATATGAGAATATGTTCTGTAGAGTAGAGAGGGTGAGTGTAGGCCCACAGTACTTAGGCCACATGTGACCCATTGTACATCCTCCCAAGGAGTTTTCCTCCTAGGTCATCGTCCATCCTGTCCTTTCCAGGAAGGTGGACAGGTCTCTGGGAGACATCTCCTTTATATCGGCATTCGCATAGGATATACCTGACAGTTTCATCTTTCTGTTCACACATCCTGCATAGAGGTGTGTCCACTAGCCCCATATTGTGGAGGTGTTTCCCTAGGTGACAGTGGACAGTCAGAAATTCAACTGTTAAGCGTGGATTTTTCCTGGTCATCGCCAGATATTTCTTCGGCGTCAGCTTCCCAGGGTTGCCAAGGGTGATCCTGGCAACATTACATCCTTTGTTTTCATCCCATCTCTTTAAAGATTGAGTATGGGTGTGACGTATGGCTAGTTCCGCAAATGTCAAAGTCATCAGGTCGTAGGTACCACTGGGTCCTAAAATTCTTAGTCCAGCCGCTTCCTTGACTGAAGAGTCGGCAATGCGATTACCTTTACTCCTGTCGTGCCCTTTAATCCTCATCAGGATGGTGTTATTATCTACCAAGGCTTTGGCTAAATCTTGGTGGCACTCTAATACTAGCCCTGAGGTAACACGTCTGTTCAAGGCTGATAGGGCTTGTCTGCTATTAGTGCAGATTGTTATGTTTTTGCCAGAAATTCCTTTCCTGGCTATTCTTTTTGTGGCGATTGAGATACCAGCCAGGTATGTTTGAACCACGCTGGTATTATTTCTCATTCCCCACTTGATCCTCGGGCTCAGTGATCTGGAGTACACTCTACATCTCGAGCCTTCTTTGGTTTTTGAGCCGTCTGTATATATGCTTATTGCATTTGTAGCATCTGACTCTTGTGTTCTGTTTTATTTGTATTTTGTAGGGTTTATTGAACACAAACCAGGGTTCAATTGCATCCCTGGTTGCCTGCAGCAGAGGTTGGGGCTCAGCCTCATGAGAATATGTTATCCGTCACTTTGGGGAGAGCAGTGGCGCAGCTATCATTTGGACGAAAACCTGACTGGTGATGTGGAGGAACATTGTGCATTCGGACGTACTCCCGAATCTTTTGGCCAATTATTTTTTGAAAGCTTTTGATAGGTTACAGAGGAGGCTTATAGGTCTCAGATCATTCAAGTTTGTAGCGTCATGTTTTTTCAGCAGTGGGATAATATTTGCTTGTTTTCAAATAGAAGGAAACATAATTAATTAGGCATGAGTTGAAAATGTGAACAATGCATGGCAAAATGAAAGTACAGCAATACAGAATCATCGTTTTGTGCTTTCGTATATGTCGGTCATTTCGCCTTGCGACGATATTTCATAGATTAGCGGGACATTGACAGGTCACGTGCCTTCCTCATTTCTGACAGTCAGGCCCACTTCATAAAATCGGAAATCTCAGTTCCGTATTACGCCATTTCGCAACTCATTGCCCGTCCTAAATCGTAAGTGTAACTGCGTAGATTTTAATACCGAGACAGCCGAGCTGCAGCTCTGATATTGAGCTAATGATAGCAGCTTCCTTTAATGAATGAGTCTTCCAGTACATAAATGCGGGGCGATGACGAGAAGGGTTAACGCGGATTAAATGATCATGGAGAGATACGCACCATTTGTCATACTGTCTGCAATTCCTTTCATTGACTCGCGACCAACTATTTCGATCGACGGGGGATGTGTGCATACTTCCTTTATTAGATTCCTCGCTTCTGGGTGAGGCCATTCTTTTGTATGACGTCGCTTAAAGTTGACTTGAGATAGAAGTATTTTCCAACAAACATCCTTCAAAGTTCACTGTTTACTGTGAATTTATCAGGAAGATTCATTGTGCTTTCAGTAATTCAGTATACTAATAGATGTTTCTACTGATATTGAATTGAACCATATACAATGTGGACCGATGAAAACGAAACAAAATCCATTTTTCCTAATTGGCGTTTTGTTGTTACTTTCGGGTTTTTTGCCATTTTTTCCATGACACTCATTACAACAGTATTGTTTCCTGTAGTGGTCTCTGAAGGTCCTTGTGCAGACCTTGCTGTGGACCATTGTGGACTGATACTTTTTAATTTATTCATCAATGATATTGAAATTTATCACACACATTATATTCATCACATTCTGCCTTTATGTTATATGCAGATGATCTAAAAATTGATAAGGAAATACAGCATCACATGGATATTGTTTTGCTTCAGTCTGATTTGGATAGCTTCAATGCCTGGTCTACTTTATATAACTTGGAACTGAATATTTCAAAATATTTCTCTATTTATTTCATAATGGGCTTCAACTGTATTGAAAATGTATATTCAATCAATGACTCTGGACTGAAGAGAGTTGATGAGATTGAGGATTTTGGTATTAGTTTTGATAGTAAACTAACTTTCAGAACTCATATAAACAAAATGGTGAATACTGCATCAAGGAATTTGGGCTTTAGGAATAGTAGACAATTATTTCCTGCTACACTTAAATCATTTTATTGCCATTTAGTCAGACCTTCACTTGGATATGGCTCTATTGTTTGGTATCCTTACTATCAAACACATATCGACAGTATTTAGCGAATTCATAATAGGTTTCTAAGAACATATTCATTTCGTATGGACACCTTTGTTACCCATATAAACTACCAGACCATTTTGAACGTACTAATTTTGTTAGCTTTGGAAAAGAGAAGGTAGGTGTTAGAAATTTGTTTTTTTTATAAACTGGTTAATGAAATCATCATTTCTCCTCTGTTACTGAGCATGATTAGGTTCAATACATTGGCAAGAACACGTAAACCTCCTCTTTTTGCTATTCCATTTTACCAAACTACAGCTACTATAGCCTATCAGGATTAAAATAAATTATAATGAGCTGCAAAGTAATTGTGATTTATTTTGTGTTAGTATAGGTAAATTTAAAAGCGGTGTTACTAAAAGTATTATGTGAAGTGTTGTGTAAATAATTCAGGATTTTGTTGAGTTAATGATGATTATGATTATGATTATGATTATGATTATGATTATGGTTATGATTATGATTATGATTATGATTATGATTATGGTTATGGTTATGATTATTCATAGTGTAGTTTTCTAAATTGCTCCAATTATTGTTATGAATTTACCAAGTATTTTATTTTCTAAAAATGGTGTAACCATTGAAATAAATGAATAAATATTCTTCTGGTTTTGGTTTGGTTCATCATATTCTATTGGTGATGGATGTAGCTTTCTTTCTATTGGTGTCATACAATGACACCCAGATTTTTTTGATGTTTATCCGCTCTTCCATTCAGATAAAACTATTTCTGTGCTTTTGAATTTCCATTGGCTCCCAATATAGTCTTGGATAGTAACTCAGGGTCTTAACGAGGCCTTGGGTCTCTTCAGAGTCTCTGCGACTTTGAGGAACCCCCACAGGAAAAAGTCTAACGGGGTCAAATCGCAGGATCTCGGTGGCCAGTTCACATCACCTCCACGTGAGATGACCATGCCCTCAAATCGCTCGTGCAGAATATCCAATGTGGCATGAGCTGTGTGGCACGTAGCGCCGTCCTTTCGAAACCACATGTCGTTGGTATCGAGATCATCTAATTCAGCCAAAAGAAGTTGGTGATCAACGACCTATAGTGCTTGCCGTTGACAGTAATGGCCTGGCCAACGTCGTTCTCAAACTGGATCAATGACGACGCCAGCCCACCACACAGTGACTTTTCCGATATGAATTGGTCGCTCTTGGATCTTATGTAGATTTGTATCGTCCCAAATTCGACCATTCTATTTGTTCACGTACCCATTTATCCCTGAATATGAATTCAGGGCAAAAGAAGTTGATGATCATCGACCTATAGTGCTCGCCCTTGACAGTACAGACCTGGCCAACGTCGTTCTGAAAGAAATATGGACTAATAACGCCGCCAATTCGAAATCCACACCGAAGAGTGACTTTTTTGAGATGCATTGGACGCTCTTGGATCTTATGTGGATTGGTATCGTCCCAAATTTGACAATTCTGTTTGTTCACGTACCCATTAATTCAGAAATGGGTCTCATCGATGAAAATATGGGTCTGTTGCCAACTGCTCCAGAACCTATTCAGTGAACATACGTCGTTGTCAATGGTCGTTTACCTTCAGGCTTTGGGTCAGTTGAATTGTGTACGTGTGCAGGAAGTTACGACGCAAAATTTTCCAGATTGTGGTAAACTTAAAGCCGAGTTCTTGTGAGTGACGCGGAACTGACTGTCTCGAATTCTCCTGCACTCTCTCACAGACAGCGGTGATGTTTTCGGGAGATCATGCGTTTCGTCAACGTCTTGATCGATCGTTTACTGAACCAGTAGACTCAAATTTATTCCCCGTATTGCAAATTGTCTTCTCGGAAGGACGATTATGAATACCATAAAATGGCGAAACGCGCGGTACGTTGCCCGAATAGTAAATTTTGAATGATGTATTCATCCATGGTTATTTCGCAAAACAGACTGAATAAATAGCAACTTATTTGACAGATGTCGCTTCAATAAGATGGCCGTTATCAATTGTCAAAGTCTGGACGTCTCTGTTGAAAGACCGTATATATTCTTTTCAGTTGGCCATACAGAGTTAGTGCATTAGGTCGCCGTAAAACTCTATGAAAGCTGCCAAGATTCAAATCTTTTTGCCGCTTTTGAAGGATATAATGAAAGGTAAGTGAAATTTTTGACAATGAATAGAATATACCCCAAAACTTGTTCCTTTATTTTCACTAAATTCGCGGTTGCACAAAAAAAGAAATCGAATCGAAAACGAAGGGTGGGTGATGACTCTACATTATATTCCCCGGTATCCTTTTTTATGTCAAGAAATCGTGACGATGCCTCGCGGCGAGGAAATGTGAAGTTGATGTGGGCTTTGTTTTGCGTATCGAAGTTGGCCCTTGTCATGCAAGACGCGTAGTAACGCGTCGCGTCGCCGCCGCCGCCGCCATGCTGATTTGCATGCGACGCCATACCAGCAGAAGCGGGGGTGGCCACGGTTCTCAGGGAAAGTAATCGATATATTATAGTCCGTGGATTTCCAAGGATTTTACTCGGAACAGAAAGGTTCAGCATTATCATAAATTCGGAGTCATTAACGGCATTAGGATTCATCTTCTGTGCGAGCCGAATTGATGTTTAGTAACGGCAGAAAATATCTGATATTTCAGAGGCGATTGCGTTGTCTTTCTGATTCTTTCGAAGTGATTCAAAACTATCACTGCTGAAGGTTGAAAGGAAAGCATGAATAACTTCAACACCAGGCATTTTGTTCTACCCAAAATCAAACTTTTTTCCCATCCCTATTAGGTAACCTTGTTATACTGGAGCTGCTACTATGTTTTTGTTTGAACCATTTTTTCCAAGGCAAAATACAATCACATTGGATTTGAATCGCTGTAGAGAGTTTATTACAGATAAACGCAGTTTTCCAGATGGAAGAGTTCTTAAACATTAAAGTTTGAAGTGTACTGAGTTTAACCTCGAAGCGATAGAATATAATAGAATAGCGTTCATTTGCAGATAGACATAATGATTGAATACATTTATCAAATAAGCACAAGGATGTTCCACTGAAGTTGACACTTGTTAGTGGTTTACATAGTCTATCAAGAAATGAAATGAATATGGTTATAGCTTGATTCTAAGAAAAGAGTTTTTATCATTATAATATAAATATTCTAGATACACACTATTGATACTTAATAATATAATTTACAAATGAAAAATGTATTATCTATACAGACACACTCACATTTGTTCACAAACATAGATATACGTATACACTGAAACATGGAATATCACACTGTTCGTATCATCAATTGAGACATATGTTTTTTTATCAAAACTTTTGGTTCTATTCTCAGTAATTACTTTATTCTGAGAAATAAGATTTTGCTATAATAAAATAAATTTGCGATGAGCAGCCACAGTCCGTTGCATATTTCTGATATGTACCGGTCTTGGTGGAATGAAATGTTCCAAGTCACTTGAACACCTCCCGTGCAAGTATACATAGAAGAGAGACAAATCTCCAAACTTTCATGTTCCACACTATCAAGGTTGCAAGTGATGTTCGCTTCTCTAATCGAACGGAATTCCAGCAGCTTCAGGGTATGTTTGGGGCGGAGCTATATACTAACAATACTCCAAAGAAGGTATGATCCGAACTTTATAAAGCATCAAAAGTTGCTGAGGTGTGTACAGTTTACTGGTTCGGAACAGTGTTTCGAAATTTTGAGAAGCAACCTTTGCAATTCTAGCGACATCATTGTGCCAAAACATAATGGTATCCATTTAAACCTCCAACGAATTTATCGAAGCAGAAAGCGGAATTGTCTGACCTGACATTATATCCGGGTCGGAAACATTTATTCCTTTGGAGGAAACCGATGTCTGGGTTTTGTGACATTGAATTGAACCTGGTTACTTCCACCCCAATTCTGAATTACTTGTAGATCCTCATCAAGATATTGAACCTTCTGCTGCCGGTGAAGATGTGCATCTGCACCCGATGTCTTGGAATCCAAATGTAATGACAAGACAAGTGTACTGTCGTCAGCAAAGCAATATATTGGATACACCACCACCATTCTTACTCTGCACCAGCGCAGAGTAAGAATGGGGTTTTTCCCGTTTCTTCACGCCCGTGTCTTCGGCCGAATGGGTCATGTGGGTCAAGTATTCGGGGATATTCGTAAATCTGGCCGCCGAAGACGAATTCATTCTCCATCATGACAATGCGAGCTTTCAGACATCTCGTCAAACAGGTGAATTTTTGAGCAGTCAAAATATCGAATTGATGACTCATCCTCCGTACAGTCCTGATTTGGCACCCAGTGACTCCGTTCTGTATCGGAATATCAAAGGTAGACTACGTGGTCAACGATTTATCAGCGCCGAAGAAGCAGTTTGAACGTTCAAAATCCATGATCATCAAGGGGAATATTTCGCGAAGCAATAGAACCATTTTAATTAAAAAATGTTTGTTGTTATTCGCTAGTCCCAAAATACAAATAGTACCCCTCGTATTTAGTTACTTTTCGGGGGAAACTTTTCACTTTGCCCTTCATTTCACCTCACCAGCTTTTCCTTTCTTTTAGTTTTGTTCATTTAAGAAATTATGGGAGGTTACACATAGGATTAAACTATAATAAGCTGACTTGTTTATTTTGGATTGCCCTCTGAATGTGTTCATTTGAAATCATGAAAATAATCACACGGAATGCGTTCAGCCATTCTACCAATTTCATCGCATATCTGCCGATCCTTCACCTTTTACTGGTATCTTCAAATCGTATAGCATTTGCATACGCGATACATATTTCATGCCATGTTTGCCACTGATGGTAATTACTCACATAACTATTTATCACATAGATCCAACATGTTCCTGACGTAATTAGATAAGGATGTGTGTTAGAAGCCTATATATCATCTCCTCCTAATTATTAAATCAATGGCCGTATGAAATTATTGTCAAAAACAAAATATAGATACTGCTCGGAAAGAGATTAACAGTAAATTAATATGTAATTATAACTGATAACGTGGAAACCGTATTTGTTTCACATCCTCTTCTCCATTTATTTATTGAAGTCGTTAAATTCAACGACGGATATCCAGTTGCAGTTTTTATAATGTAACCTACAACTTAATAAACTTTCACATGTATACCTGCATGTGAAATATTCACGCTTGTTCTTCAAATACGCAGCGTAGTATGAAAGTCAAAGAATAACCAAATACCTCCGGTGCCAACAATTTTTTTTCAAATTTGGTAACTGTGTACAGCACTGAGCAGAGAGGTTAGGTTAGGTTAGGTCCAAAGTGCGTGGGTTGAACCTCCACCATAACCCGCAAGGGTTTCTTGTGGCTCACACCTATTCACACTCGACCAAATAAACTCAGCTTCTTCACGAAGCCGATTGGTTTGTATGGTGAGTGATCTTTCAAATCAGATGGTAAGAGTTCGGTTCTGCCGAACTCTAAAAACCTGATTCAGTCCCCAGCGGGGCAGGCAAAAAGTATGCGCTCTGCTGTTTCATCATTTTCCAAAGAGAGTCGACATATACTGTCCTTCAACAGTCCGAGTATCTACATATTATGGTTGAGACCACAGTGACCTGTAAGAAGGCCTGTTAGACATCGTAGTTGATCCCTACTGTAGTCCAACAACTGTTTGGTATCAAGCCCATGAAGGGTGAATAAACGCCTTGGAGTGAGCCGATCCTGGAAGATTCTGCCAGAAGTCCATAAATCTTCTTGCCATCCAGGTGTTCAATGTTTGTTTGGCAGCGCCTAAAGCGATGCCAATGACTGATTCTGGTCCGATGAAGCTGCTTACTAAGCAGAGAGAGTAAATGTATCTTGTCTCCAATTGAACATATTTTTTTTAAAACTGATATATTTCAGTATTTTCACCGTCCATGTTCTGAAAGAAAATGCTAATGAGAACTTTATAGAGGTGTGGAAGAGGGAATTTTTTAGTTCATCTAGTTACTGGGTTACTGGTTCATCTGGGTTACTGTTTAAATTCGAACCATTGTTACCAAGTAGGGCGTTCCAAAATGAAGCGAACCAGAGTAAAAACTGAAAAGATATAAAAGCTGAAAAGATATAGTAAATCATACAGTTAGCATGTTTTTTAGTGGGTTTTTGGAAAGTGCCCAAGTAGCTCATCAATGTCCAACCATAGTCCTCAACGTCTTCTGTTGTCGTAGATTATCCATTTTTCGTCTCACGTGACGATTCGATCCAAAATAGGATCGTTTTTGGTTGCGTTGAAGCAAAGAAGAACAGACCTCAGAACGTGACAATTTCTGTCGATCATTCAAATTGTGAGACACCCTGTTTTCGAGCTTCCAATACGTTTCAAACAATCAAAAACCGCATGGGAACTAACGCCCAGTTCTTCCGCCATCCAACACAACGTTTGTGATGGGTCAGTCTACACCAGGGTCCTCAAATCTTCGTCCCGGATAACTTAGGGTCGACAACTTCGCAGCTTATCTTCCAAGCAAAAATCTCCAGAATGAAATTTCGCAAAATAAACGTCGACCAGTGCGAACAGTGACACTGTCATT
Source organism: Leptinotarsa decemlineata (assembly GCF_000500325.1). Lineage (NCBI taxonomy): Eukaryota > Metazoa > Arthropoda > Insecta > Coleoptera > Chrysomelidae > Leptinotarsa > Leptinotarsa decemlineata. The sequence goes on along the minus strand of NW_019291341.1, from coordinate 87,671 downwards.
GCCAAATACCTGCTGTTTCAGCAGAGCTTTCGTTCAATTTGAATTTGTAGAGTTAGCCCTTTTTACACCTTTATGAAATTCTCCATCATAACTTGAATGGATACTCAAAATGCTCTCTAGCAGAGCAATATGTATCAATGCAGAAGACATGACAGTGAGAGGACTGGTCATGGGAGGATGTCCACAGGGAGGGGTCTTATCACCCATTCTTTGGAACGTAGTTCTGGATACCCTGATCATTCACCTCAACAGTGATGGATTTAACACAATTGCATATTCGGATGACATAGTTATCTTGCAGACCAGCAAATTTGTGAACACACTATATGAGAGTGTGCAGGATGGGCACAAATTAATAGAAACATTGTGTAAGGAACACTCACTGTCGATCAATCCCAAGAATACTGAGATGGTCCATTTCACTGGAAAAAGAAGTTATTGCTTCAGGAGCGAAAATGCTACAGGCAACAGCCATCCATAAGTTATATCAAATACAGCGATTGGCTTGTTGAAACATCACAGGAGCCATGAGAACAACACCTACCGCGGCAATGGAATTAATTACTGGTCTGGCCCCTCTGAACGTTAAGGAGGATGTGGTAATGGCCATATCACAATTGCGCACGGCTGGTGTGAACCTCAAAGTCGGAATGCGTCAATTGAGGCTGAGCCTATGGCGAGAAGCGCTTACTGCGCAACCTCTGCTTCAGGTAGCCAGTGATACAATTGAACCCAGGTTAGTGTTTGATAAACCCTACAAAATACAAATAAAACATAATACAGAGTCAGATTCTACCAATGCAATATACAGACGACTCAAAAACGAAACAAGGCTCAGGATGTGGAGTTAACTCCAAAACCCTAAGCCTAAGGATTGAGTGGGAATGGGAAAAAATACCAGCGTGGTTCAAACAGAACTAGCTGGTATCTCAATCGCCACAAAAGAAATAATCAGGAAAGGAATTTCTGGCAAAAACATAACAATCCGCACTGGACAAGCCCTATTAGCTTTGAATAGACAACGTGTTACCTCAGTGCTAGTACTAGAGTGCCACCAAGATTTAGCCAAAGCCTCGGTAGATAATAACATTATCTGAGTTAAAGGGTACGACAGGAGTGAAGGTAATCGCATTGCCGACTCTTTAGCCAAAGAAGCGGCTAGACTGAGAATTTCAGGACCCAGTGACACCTACGGCCTGATGGCTTCGACAATTGCGGAACCAGCCAAATGTCACACCCCCCCATGCCCCCTCCCGGGTTGAGTGCCCTGAAGTAGAAGCTTTCCTCCCACCCCACCTATTTAGCGAGGAGAATCTACTACACCACTCCATCCAACCCCGCTCTCCGAGCCGTCCTCAACTTGCTGATGGGCACTTCAGCAAGATTGACATCTGACCTCTTTTGGTCGAAAGTCAGCCTTTAGGTGCTTTTACTTTCTTATCGAATCGTTGTTTTATCTGACTATTCCTAACTGAATTTATGCATGAGGGCCCCCAAAAACTAACCGGCGGCTTTGTGTTATGCATCGAGCGTTTCTCAGTGCATCCAAGAAGAATTTTTAGAGTCGTGATCGCGGTCGAAGTGTTCTTTGCTGAACCCACCTGGAAGAGAGTGTATCTGGTTAGTTTTATACTTACCTGAGACTAACGGGGGCGGTCTGTTATTCTGTTTAGTCGGCCTGGGATGTTTGTCCCTTTCTCGGAATCTGGGATCATCCATATTTAACGCATCGTGTAGATCGCGGAACGCTGGATTTGAGTGCGATCTGATTCTATGGAACGTGCTTTCTGCATGTTCTCTCATATACACGTCCACATATTGCGTGTCCAGGTCTAGGTCTCTGTATATGAATCTGTTTGGTATATAGTAAGGTGCGTTTACGGCGGCCCTTACGCTCGCATTCATAAATGATTGGATCTTCTTTCTGTATGTCTGCGCACACTGGCCCCAGGCAGTGCATGCATACAGTATTATTGGCATTAGAATCGTTCTGATCATCAGTAACTTGACTTCCAATGCCATGTTACTGCTTATTCCTATGATCGGCGCCAGGCGTCGTCTTGCCTGTCTGGACATTCCGATTTTCTGCTGTACGTAGGCCTGGAATGTTAGTTTCTTGTCTAGGATGACCCCCAGGTCTGTCGCTTTGTTTTTCCACAGAATCTCTTGTCCGTTGAAGGCGACGTTGCCTTCCGGTTGTACGAACCTGCGAGTGAACAGTATCGTCTGACTCTTGTCAGGGTTGATACTGATCTTCCACAGGTTAGCCCACTCCTCCAATCTGTCTACCTGTTGTTGAAGGTATCTCGTAACGTGTGCTTTTAAGAAGATAGCTCCGGTATTGTATCCTTTGCCAAGGTTGAAGCCTTCTGTCGCAAAGTCCACTACCCTCAGGACTTGTAGCTCTGTTGAGTGTTCTGATCTAAAAAATGTCACACCGATGCTCAATCCCTAAAAAGATGGGATGGAATCAAAGGATGTAGTCTTACCAGGATCACCTTGGGTGATCCTGGGAAGCTGGCGCCGAATAAATATCTGGCGATGACCAGGAAAAACTAGATTAACAGTAGGATTTCTGATTGGCCACTGTCAAGTAAGGAAACACCTCAATAATATGGGGCTGGCGGACATATCTCTATGCAAAATGTGTGAACAGGAAGACGAAACTGTCAGGCATGTCCTATGTGAGTGTCCGGAGTTATTGTGTGTTTGCGAGTCTTGGCCTACACCTGCCGATATAAAGAAAATGTCTCCTAGTGACCTCTCCTGTCCTTCCTGGAAAGGACAGGATGGACGATGACCTAGGAGGACCACTCCTCGGGAGGTCTGCCAACAGCCAGTAGTCGCTGACAGCCAAATCTGGCGAATATGATATATGCGGGAGCAATTTGAAATCCATTTCATGCAATTTCGTCATCGTTTTTATTGACTTGTGGCACTGTACATTGTCTTGGTGAAGCAACACTTTCTTTTTCCAGAACTTCGGCCTTCAAATGCTTCAATAATGCTATATAATATTCACAGTTGATGGTATTTTCCTTCTCAAGATAGCCAATGAATATTACACCACGCACATCTCAAAATATCGAGGCCATAAACTTTCCAGACGGTTGTTATCCTTCCCGGCGCTTCGGACGAGGTTCACCAGTTGCTCTCTACTCAGATGAAGATCGTTTCAATTCTGGAGTGAGGAGATGGATCCATGTTTCATCCATTGTCTCACATCAACGCAAAAATTCCGGTTTGCTATGTTCAAACATGGCCAAACACTGCTCAGAATCATCAAGACCTTCTTGTTTTTGGTCGCTGAATGCAATAAGGCTAGCGCCATCTATGTGTTAGGCCCGGGACTTTTCAACCCATGTAGTAAAGAGTAAAATTCTATGATATTTTTATAATTTCCATCAGTTAAGTGAAATGTTTACATACTTTGGTAATTCATTATTGATGAATGTGGTTGGACATCTGTGATTCGCATTAATTTTTCACACTGTTTTTTTCTCAACTATTTTTCTATATATAGAAAGAACAGGAAAAATATCAGAACAAAACATGGTTGTTTTTTTGACAAATTCAACGTTACTATTGAAATTTAGTTCCTCTTTAATCGTTACTATTCTGAATAAGCGTTGTTTTTATATGTAAATAAAATCATCAATGAGTAATTCAATGTTTTTTCCGGTTAGTCACTGTGTTATCTGAAGAAATAGTGAGGAGTGCGTATGATTTTGTGGCAAACCAAAGGTTCATCGTATGGATTTTCCGACCTGCTGATAATGAATGGCGTGTGTGTTGTATAATTTAATATGACCTCCAATAATTAAATAAATAACCAACATAATGGAAAAACTCACTCAGTGACGAAATCAGATGACTCAAACTACATGTGACAAAGCATTAACACTCTCTTCTCCTCAAAGCCAACTCGGATGACTGAGATTGGTTTTCATTTCACAGAAATGTATCCAGGAGTTGGAGAAAAGTTAACACTCTGATCTAGATAGTACAATATATATCTCTGCAGTACACTTGAATTTCTCGAAACTATTCAAAAATAGAAAATTAAACATGGGCAGGGGGTCAATAATCGTAATCTTTGTTGCTGTTGCCACCAGGTGCGAAGCACCAACGGATCGAAGCTTCAAGTAGTTTTGATAAATGTTAAAAATGAGATTCTTGAACCAGCTTGCATTATACCGCTTTATGAACGGCATTCTTCCCATTACGTGCTTATATAACAAGATCTGAAGCAGGTTCTGATGCTGTACTTGGACAACATATCTTTTCTGGTGATGCCTAGTTCCTTCTCGAGACCTCTCTTCGTGTTACAGAGCCGGAAAGTACGATCCATCAGAGTCTTGATGACTCTTTTTTTGGTATATTGCTGATGATTGGATTCGTGATTCAGCAACCGTCCCGTGTGTGTGGGTTTTCGGTATACAGATACTTCCCACTTGGTGTTGGTCCTTTTCACCAATACGTATAGGAATAGCAATTCGTTGTGGACTTCCATTTCCATTGTGGAGGTGATGGAACGGTTTACGCTGTTGATGTGCTTCAGAAAGAAAGTGCATGGCGATCCCATTGGCAGTTACTCATCTTGTGTAAAGAATTTGTCCCTCAGTTGGAAATAGCAGTTCCGTACATAGCAACCTAGTAATAATATTAGACAATGGATATCCCAACCAGTAAAATTCATACTATATTGATATTCTCTTTTGTATATACACGGGCAAGCCCAGTTCAGGTATAAGTAGTACAGTGATATGTAATACTTGATGCAATATAGTGGATTAAAAGTAAATTATAAGAATAATACAATTTTAAAGTAAGATGAATAGATTATTTAAAAAAAATTGAAATGTATAACAATATGAACCAATATAATTCTTAAAGGCAAGTAACACTAGACACAATACAACAACACAAGCAAAGAGCATTAGATAGCTAGGTGAAGAATATGGTTTTAAGACCGGGAAACGGATATATCAAAGATTTGAAGGCTATTTAAAGAGATAGCCAATCGAAGAGTTCTGGGAATCAAACTGTTGTATGAATAAATTGAATCTGTGAAATGAAACGTAAAACGTTTGCACCTGTCTAGTTGAATGACTGGGGACATGTAAAGATATTTAGGAGAGAAGCTCGAGGCTGACACTCAGTCCGTTGATAATTTTGAATAGAAATATTAAATCTCTATGTTTTCTGCGAGCCTCAAGAGAAGGTATGTTCAAAATGCTTTCCAATGCAGTATAGTTATAGTATACATGCATCTTGAAGGCAATATTTCGCAGGAAATTGTGCTGTCCGGCCTCGAGTTTCACTTTTGTATAAAGTAATGAGTGGACCAAACTGGGGAACAATGATCGAGATGAGATCTAACCCGGAAGGAATAAAGAGATTTAATAGCAGTAATGTTGGTGAAATCATAGGTGGTTTTCTTTATAAAGCCAACCATCTTCATAGATTTTTGAATCACAACCTAAATGTGTGATTTATAGCTATGTGTGGAGTCCAGAATCACACATAGATCTTTGGTTTCAATAGCAGAATGTAGGGATACTATATTCTAAAGTGTTTGGGTAATGTGTTCGATGAAAGCAAAGAATTTGGCGTTTGGATGCATTCAAACACATACTATTTTGCGAACACCAGTTAGATAGGCATTCTATATCGTTTTGTAGACACAATGTATCAGCTTCACTTTTAATTATTTCAAAACATTTCCAATCGTCGACAAATAGCAAAGCTTCGCTTTCATGGAAATAGCTGATTAGATCGTTGATATAAAAGTTAAACAACAGTGGTCTCAAATGTGAACCTTGTGGAACACCTGATGTAACTGCGATTGTTTGAGAATAGTAATGATTAACTCTAACAATTTGTATATGTGACTCTTTCGTAGTATTTGTTTTAAGAAACTGAATTCCTAATTAAAATTTTCTGTGCACATCGGGATGCTATGGTGAGCTGCTAATTTATTTATTTATTTAAGCACTATTCTACAGATTACACCCAACTACAGAACAGGGATATAAGTCAAATCACAGTACAATACAATTACAATAAATTATAAGATAAAAACAATACATATAGAATTCGCTGGAGTAAAAAGACCTAATCCCAGAGATAGAACAGTGAAAAATGTCGTGCTGACAACTTGCAGAATTGCATTTGACACGCATGTTATGCAGAGGTGAACGTTTCAGAATGTTTGTACGTAGTGTTGGCAGATAAAAAGGATTCCTCACTCTAGAGGTTGGTCTGGGTAAATTGAAATTCAGTTTTTGCAGGATATGTGGGTCAATAATTGAATTATTGATCAGTTAAAAAAAATGTGGAGTGACAATTACGACGGCAACTCAAGCTATTCATAGCATGTCTAGCTAACAATGCAATATGGGAAAATCCAATTGGTGGATAGATATTGTCTGACCTATAGGAGAGAAGTTTTAGGAAATGACGTTTAACTGATTCAACTTTCTCTGTATACAACTGCTGAGACGGATTCCAGATTATGGATGCATATTCTAATTTTGATCTGATGAAAGCAGAAGGTTTTCGATGTAGATGGATCCGCGAAATTACTGGAGATTCGTACAATAATCCATACATTCTGTTTGCAGCAGACAGACTGTCTCCATTGTGTGGTACGAAGGAAAGTTTTGTGTCGAAGATAACACCTAGAATGGTGAATGTGAGAGGCCGTTGAAGTGGAATATCGTTTTTAAATATTGATATGGAAGTGGACGATTTTTCAGTGTGTACGTCATTACATGACATGTACTCGCGTTCAAAGAAAAATTATTGCGAAAACACCATTGCTCAACACGTTTTAGATTGAGGGAGAGTTGGAGACAGTTCTCGATGCCATCGATCTCACAATATAATTTCAAGTCATCCGCGAATATCAAACAGTTGATGTCAATGCCCTCAACTAGGAAGTTTATGAAAGCGTTGAAGAGAAGTGGACCTAGGTTGCTTCCTTGTGAAACACACGAAGTAGCTGCATATTCCACGGACTTGAAGCCATTGACGAGTACGATTATAATGGTTATTGATAGTTGGTGAATTGCAAAATCATATTTGTTTTAAAGACAACATAATAAGTCTCAACTTTTTGATACATTTCGTCACTGTTTCTTTTCAACAATAATCAACCTGAATTGTATCAGAGATCGGGACAAGCTCTGTTACACAAGGTAGTCAATCGAAAAACTATTCAGGATTCCACTGGGTGTCGTGTTCGTCGGAAACATAAAGTGGTTAGTTATAAAAGTAAATTGAGTCGTAAATGTTGATACTGAAACATGCTTAACCAAATTATAAACTAATGAAAGCAACAAGCTCCGTTTGAAGTTTATGACATGTGTTATCGGCGATTTTAAGATCGACTCACGTGGTAACCTACCTTGGCCATATGCTTTCGCGACCAAGTCGGTATATAAATTGGTGTAACTACTTATGCCCGCAATCATACTTAATCATTGATAATGAGTATTTCGATTAGGAATTTGCTACTGTTTATCCGCGAATCTGCAATAAATAATATAACTACCGTGTACATGAATTATATACTCTTTGCAGCGCTGCCATGAATAATAATGAGAAAATAATATTTCAGGAAACTAAATTCAGTTATTAAATTCACAATGTTGAGGCTGTTGAAGGATAGGTAATAATGTTATTTGAAAAGCATTTGCCGGCCAGTGGGTAATTGATTCAGCTCAACCAATCACGTGGAATCTTCAATTATTGCAATATCTGCTAGTTGTGAAGTTCTTGATTTCCATATACTCTTCGTTGAAAAACTCCCAATGAAAAGGTTATATTTGTATAGAATTTGACATCTATATATTATTTGAAAAACATTTTTTGTTGATGACTCAATATTTCGTACTTTTGTTTTGGATATACGAGGGAGGTTTGAGAAGTTTTCGATCTGTGAAAGATACAAGACATTTTCAACGTAGTCTCCTTTCAACTCTACACACTTCTTCCCGGCGACGCTCCCATCTCTGTTGCCCAGTCAAATGGTACTCGGTGTTTTTCTCTGCAAAATGATTGTTCACGCAGGTGATTGCCACTTCATTTGATGGAGGTCTCTGTCATCCGAGCGCAATTTTTAGATGGGGTAACAGAAAGGAGTTGCTTGGGGCTAGATCTGGTAAATACGGTGGATGGTCAAGCAGTTCAAAGCGTAATTCGTGAACTTTCGCCATGGCAACCACTGCAAATGTGTCTGTTTTCCAGTAAGTTCCGCCTTCAGATAGTCAGCTAATGATGCGTAGTATGCTCCTGACATGATGAAGATGATCAATTCAAATAACTCCATATCTATCCCAAAAAACAATCGTCATTACATTCCCAGGCAAGAAAAACAATTTTTGCTTTCTTTGAAGCCAGTTCCTCCTTTGCAGTTCACTGATTGGACTGTATTTTTGTTTCGGGCGTATAATGGTGCCAAAACTCAGATTTATATCGCCTAAATTGCGCCAACAGAGAGTTGTGAATGTTCAACCGAACCCATTTTTTTTGTCTAACGGGAGCAAACGCGGCACCCATGCCTGAATGTTGATTCGATGGGTAACAAACACGTTTTTTGACATGTGCATGACCTTTGCTCTTTCTCCCACATCAATTTGGTGGTCTTCAAGCTCCATTTGGTGGACTTTGGCGATGTTTTGGTCGGAAGTTGCAGTTTTCGGACGTTTTGAAAGTTCATCGTCTCCCAAGCTCTTACACATTTAAATTCAGCTGCCCAAAATTTCACTATGATAAATGATGTTGGAGAGTCCCCATACAGAGAATCCAACTCATCTTCCATTTGCGTTGGCGTATAGCATTTCAAAAACGAATATTTAATATCAGGTCGATACTCAATTATGTCCATTTTTATAAAAACACTCACACCAACTTACTCAAGAAACTATTTCATACCAACTGCGCGTCCAACATGACGCGCAAAAACTTTGGTGAGTATCTGTCAACTGATGAACAACGAAATTCACCAGCTGTCATTTACGAGTTTTGCTACCTTCATCTTGGTGTATGCAAGGGTCCAGCTCACCCTTGTATATCCTTACACAATATGTAAGGCATTCTTCGATCTTCCAAAGTAAAAATTTTAAATTCATATCTCAGATGGGTAGTTCTAACTACATTATAATCGGGATATGCATGATGCTTTTCATAATACAGGTATCTTAGAAACTTGTTTTGAATTTTTTCTAGCAAGGATTTAAAAGCCAGTAAAATTTCAGCCGTATCGGAAGCTACCCTGACAAGTTTTTCTACTATTTTGTTTTGTGTAAGTATTTACCATTTCTACAATGTTTATTCTTTTTTGTGCTTCAACTGTTAAAGATTTTGTTGTAAAGTGTTTCGTATTGTTAACACTTCTTCGAGTGCGAAGACTTCGTCATATTCCTCAACTTAGTGATTTTGAGAGAGGCCGAATTGTTGGCTTACGTGAGGCAGGTTTTTCAGTAAGAGAAATTTCAAGAAGAACCAATCGATCTTTGCGTACTATTCTGAGATGTTATCAGAATATAGAGCTTATGGCACCAGTCGTCGCAGGGGAACAACAGCGCGTGAGAATCGCCGATCAAGACTTTTGGCTCTTAGAGATCGGTTCATTTGTATTGCGAGTCAGTGGTTTGAAGAACACTAAAGGGTTGTTGAAATGCGGACAGTATATCGGCGAATGAAAAGTTTTAGATTTTTTCCCATTGGGTGTTGCCACTGACTCTCGAGCATCGACGCAACCGATTGCACTGGTGCAGAGACAGAATAAATTGGGATCAACTATTGCATATGGACACCATTAGTCTTCATTAGAGCCAACATGACCGCTCACGAAGTAGTGGATCCTCATATCTCTCCATATCTTGAGGCCATCGAGAACCATATATTTCACCAAGACAACGCTAGACTGCATGTGGCTAGAGTAACTCTAGATATCATGGATCAGTATGACATTAATCGCTCACCATGGTCACCCAGATCGCCCGATCTTTCACCGATCGAACATGTGGAAGATATTCTTGGTCGCAGACTGCTGAATTTACAACAGCCCCCACAGCACTTAGACATGAGTTAGAAGTAAGATGTAATGAGATACCTCAACTGGACCGCCTTATCAGGACAATGTTCAGACGTACCCGCAAGTGTATAAGACATCGAGGATCTGCAACTTCACTGGTTTCACGATCATCCAATTTCTCTGAAAACTTTCTATGTGAGTACAAAATTATTGAAATATTTTCAATAGAAATGAGTGTTAACCTTTCTTTGTCAATGCGAGAGCCACCGATAGACAGACGTCTTAGCCTCTTGGGCATTATTAGTGCCAGTCAGGCGGTTCTCGATTGAAGATGGACTATAAAAAACAAAGATGAGTACTTAACAAAAATCTCTGTGTAAACACAAACTAGACATAAGTGGAACCACCTATTGGCGTGACAACCAAGATTGGTAGCCAAGTTTTTATACCAGCGTTGGTGGTTTAATCAATCTTCAAAAACGACAACTGCGTTAGCAGGAATTTGGAAATACCATAAAAAAGAATTCACATCTTCCTATGACATATGTAGGCAACCTGCTCGATGTTGATGATGCCCAACAGGCTGAAACAGCTTTCCACCGGTAGTTCTTGAATTGAATTCGAATTATAAATGAAGGGAAAAGTACTATCCATCCTTTCATTGTCATGGAATTATTTTCCAGTAGCTTGACTGCATTAACCGTTCTTGATTACATTTCATTTCTAAAAACATGTGGAATAGTTTTCCGATGGCCTTCCAGAAGAGGTTCCCTAGAATGTTTCTGACTCGTGAATCAACAGAGTTGAAGTGAATATTGATAGCTGAATTTCGATCTTGAAATTCATCATCGAAATAAATTCCCCTGTTCAATTAGCATGACTTTCCGGTTATATTCCCTATTGTGTGAGAATTTCCATGTCTGTACACTGTATCCTCGGGGAACTTCAAAGTTTCCACTCAGTTTCATAAATACAAAGCAGGTAAATTCAAAAACAGTGAGTGAATTGTTTATTTTTGTTATTTCGGTACAGAGCTTTGAGCCGATTTGTAGCTGTAGTGTACATGGTTGATTATTTTGAATGGCTACAGATATGCATCATGAAAAGAATTAGTAAATATTTTTTCCTCAGGTTACAAAGTGATGACTTCATTTTTATCAGATCAACATTTATCTAGTTCCATGTCTCTCACTTGATTACGATTATTAGACTCAGTTTTTCAAAGAAATGTTGGTACTGCGAACGTGTAGACATAGAGCGGAATATAAGAAAGCCTGAAGAATGTGCTAACACCACAGATGAAAATAAATGAAAGTCACTTTGACAGAAAAAGTATACCCTTTTTCAAATGGTGAATGCAGAACATTAGAGTTGTATGAAATTCCTTTGATTGTTTGGTCGTAGATAATGATTTGGCATGCATTCAAGACAAAATTATGTTTCAATAAGACGGTGTACCTCCACATTACTCAACAAATGTGTATAATTATTCAAACAAGTTTTAAGGTTATCGCTCAGGTCTAGATTAGATTGTCGTTGTCCCGCGGGACATTTCCGTCATGCCTCAAATTGGCAACTATCATTTCCTTTCACAAGGGTGGTGATTTCGAGTCGCCTTCCAGCTACAGACCAATTTCTATACTACCTGTTCTGTCAAAAATTGTCGAGAAAATTATGAAGAGGAGAATGACAGCATTTCTCAAAAAATTTAATATTCTAAGTAACCGCCAATATGGATTTCAATGTTCTAAGAACACTCAGGACGCCATTTTCACTTTCTTAGAATCTCTTTATAATAATTGAAATGAACGAGAGACTGCGGCGGCGATATTCTGTGTTTTATCAAAGGCATTCGACTGCGTAAATCATGGAATACTGCTCCGCAAACTTGAAGTTTATGGGTTTCGAGGCACGGTACTGTCCTGGCTCAGGTCGTACTTATCGGAGCGTGGCCAAATTGTATCATTTAATGGTATTAAGTCTGGAAAGCAAGTAATTGAGAGTGGAGTTCCTCAAGGATCATTACTTTATTCATTTAATTGGCACAAAGTAGTTTTGTTGTTCAATTTTATTTGGCTTAGTGGTGTAAATCTTGTTGCTTTTGTATATGCAATTATGTCCGCTTATTGTAAGTGTGAATTTATGTGTATTTATGATCTCCTTGCTAACTGTATTTTTGTGATGTTGTCATGGTGACTGTATGCTTTGTCATGAGAATTGTTATTCTTGGACAATAAAGTATATTTTGATTTGATCTATTGTGATGCTCCTTGGTTGTTAGAGCTCATTGTCTAGCTTGATTTCATTGATGAGACTGCTTAGCCTTGTCACTGACCCCTTCATATAGCTGGCAGTCTCTGGTTTCCCTTCCCCGCATCTTGCGTTTCTCAGCCTTGTTATCGTTTCGCATTCACATAGCACATGCAGTGCGGTTTCTTCCTCTTCATGGTACCCAAGCTAGAGTGACCTTATTCTGGTTACTCAGCTCCTTAAGTGCGCTCAGAAAGCTTTCCACCGATCGCTCAGGTCTAAGTCCTGCAGATTTTCATAGGAACACAATGTATATCAAAACTCCATCTTATTTATTGGGAGTCAGATGTAATAATTCAAACAGAAAGCTTGAATTATTAAGTAGTAATGAGTTATAAAAAAACTCAAAAGAAAATACACAAAAACACTGAAGATAATGATTACAAAGAGACAAACCTTTTCGTCGAAATTGAAGGCACATACGTCACCTCTTTGATGGCCATCCTGTACATAACATAAAGTTATACAAATGCACATTGATCTGTTTTTCAGTGCTGAGAACAAATAACGTTCAATCCGCATCTTGTTTAGAAAAATGAGGTTTTATAGTGTAACTTGGGATAGAACGAGGTCGTTTGTGAATTAAAAATAACAAATTATTAGATACATTACATGGAAAACCATTCTGAACTGCAGATTGCGGATTGTCGTTCTGAGAACACGAAACAATACGAATGATGAATGATTTTTCTCACTTCCATTGTCAAATTGTTACTTGGGCGTGTGTGAGCCTAATGAGTATAACCTCATATAACTGGTATGGATTGATTTTGATTTATTGTCTACATGCATCGGAATTTCACCTAGTTCGAAGACAATTTTGACGCTAAAACTAGTTGACAGGAACTGAATGTTTCAAAATGAACGGTGAATATCAGTAAATGAATGAACAACAGTTTTCTGTGGTATTTCATATCGAAGGAGTTTTCATGGAAAACCATAACATTACATTTGTTATGTGTTTCGTGTATAAACCTATTCAGGATTGCTCCTATGATTCTTTGACATTCCTACCTAGTAACAATCTGCTAGTTTGGTAATTCAAATAGTATTATAATTTTTTAATTGGCTGAACAATGCGATCCAAACTTCTGATGACTTTACAGGGTCCATACAGTACCAATCTGTCATGTAGATATTCCACGGCCTCCCAGTTGTCAGAGGAAGAACAATCGTGGAAGTGACGATTTGGGATACAAACTCCTATGAAGGTGCATCATTTTTCTGTTTTTTACGTCAAGTTGATACAGCTCCTCCCGAGCCAACTCCACTACTCCAAACAAGTAGAGTGAGATTGGAACGACAAACATATTTATTGCAGCAACATTTGTGTATCCCAAATTTCATACCGATAGCATGCGTGTACTCTTCCACCACCCTCAAGGACTGATGGAGATCCTTCTCTCCAAAGGCATAAAGTTTGAGATCATCCATATAAAACAAACAGCAGAGCGCAACGGATAATGGCAATAGTGATATGCAAAGAAGGAGACTGATGGATTCGCCCTGAAATACACCCTTTCTGGAAGTGACCCACCCTGTTTCGACTCTAGCCTGACCAGCGAGTTCGCCAGAGTGGTATTAGTTGTTCAAGGCATCTGACTATTTTGTCGGGTACAGTAAAATAGGCTCAAGCGATATTGTATCAAATGTCTGGCGGTCATCGATCCAGGCCATACTGTATCGAGTCTATCAATAAGCAGGTTCTATTTACATCAAGCAACTCCTCTCTCCGCCCTCTCTCCTCATATATCCATTCGTATACTCGGTCCCCTACGGTGAGCATTCGTGTGTATAAGATGCTCCGAAACAACTCATAACACATATTTGAGTATGTTATTGGTCTGTAATTCTTAGAAGTCGACAAATCCGCTTTTGGGTATAAGAACGGTCCGTTCCTTGACAAACCATTTCGGAATCGACCACTCTTCGTCCAGGCATGAGTTGAAAACTCTGGCCAGATGGTGGTCAGTGCTTGATAGATTTTCCATCAATAAGTGTTCAGCTCATCTGAGTCTGGAGCAGCAAAGTTCCCGTAACCTGCAAGGGCTCTTCGAACGTCATCCGGGGTTATCGGTTAATTCATTGACACCAGGCTGTCGAAGCTCTCTGCTGAAAGCTTCAAACTGCGCCAGGGTTAGAGTGTCTAGGTTGGGTGGCTGCGGGTGTTCAAAGGTGTCGTTTCAGAAGGATTCCACCTGATCAGCGGTCGGCGGATTATCCACAACACGTGAAGGCTCTTGGAATAAGCGGGAAGGTTTCTCACGAACCTGAGGTTCTCCGTGATACTTCTCGCTTGCCTCACTAGTGACTCGTAGTTTGGTGGCTATTCGCCGCACGTCGGGCGTGAAAGGCCTGTATTCTATCACACATTGGATACGAGACGCCTGTTGTCTCGCCAACGTGACCACAGCTTTCATCTTGTGTACACGACATTCAATCTTTCGAAACGCAATGCCGGGATAACGTCCTTCCGATTCGGAAAGCGATTGAGCGACGCTATACACGGCGGTATTGATTTGCCAGATGTTAGCCTCTTCTGTTAGAACACTACGAACCTCTGCATCCAAACAAGCTAGTTATTGTGGGTTCAGGTTACTAATTCTGTGGAGCGCCCTGCGTGTTCTGATTATCTCCATAGGTACTTCACACTGCTCAGATCCAATGACCGGACGTACTGGTTACATCAATGAATGACTACATTGACCACTGCCCACCCCGCGGTGTAAGTGATCACTAGCTCTGGGCACCGTGAGTTGTGAGCAAACGTAACGTACCGAATTCAAATAGCAACTCCACTTCACTGGTTTCTGGCTCTCGCTATCTTCTTGCCAAAGTATGTTCCACCATCACTTCGAAGTAACCATCCCGTGGGAAGTGGGTTTCCGGTATACATTTAGTGTCGGTACTCTTCACCAATATGTCTGAGACTAGCAGTTCGTTGTGGGCTCGCTTCTCCATTGTGAAGGTGATAGAGGGTTTCTCGCTGTTGATGTGCTTCAGAAACGTATTGAGTTTTGTATTCTCATGGCTATAACTAGTGGAAGTGGCGATTCTATTAGCAATCACTCATTTCACTTGAATAATACGTCCTTCAGTTAGAAATAGCAGTTCCGTACGCAGCAACCTAGTAATTCCATGATTACTCCTATAGATAGGCGAGTTGGTTCCATCTTCCAGGTCCTCGTCTTCGTAGAGCTTCCTTTGTATGTATGTATGTATGTAACGTTCTCAACAGGAACGTTAGTGTGAAGGTTTTCCAAGCCGAAACTGATCAATTGATCTTGCTCTGTAGCTTTGATTGCCTCTAGTCATTCGACAAAATGCCTTGAATTCTTCACAAAAGATAAAGTTGTTCTTTGTTGTGTTTCTTTTTATTGAAAGTTACATTCTGGACAAGTTTTGAGTAGCTCAAGCTCTGGAACTAATGATCGGTCTGAGCGAAACACCCTTTCTGTGGATTTTGGGTAGTCCATACAGGTGACAGGGCTCAGTGTGGTGGGGTGTTAGCGATGATATCTTTTTTTCCGAAAAATGGACTTGGTGTTTTTTAAATTCTGGTACAACTTCCTTTCAATTGATGCAGAGGGTCCCGTACAATATTTGTGGCGGTATGACGTTGAGTTCGGAGAGTTGTGATGATCTGGAACCACCGACAACCCATAAGCAGAACTACCAATTTAATAGATCAGTCCGGGTGGAGACTGCGGCGTTTGTAGAGCAAATTGATATTTTGTCCGTTCATTATTACCATCATCATTTTGAATCATAGAAAAAATCAACTGAATTCAATAAATCGAGTCTATCCAAGGTGATTCACTTATTGATCCATGAATATTTCCAAAATCTTGCAGATTAGTGGAAAAATGCCTGACACCAGATTTTCCAAGGGATAGCCGGAAAACATTCGAAATAACTGAATGTAGAATATTGTTTTGCTACGAATCCCAAGTTTCCTCGTACTAACACAGTACAAGTAACGACTAGTACGATGTAAAGTTGTTTCGACATTGATAAATCCATTCGTCAGCTCACAATTCAGAAGTGGCATGCGAAGGTCTATTTCGCAATTATACAACAAACAATTACACGATCCAAGTGCTCCGTTAGCAAAACACAAAACGATCACACATCATTCATCATCGCTAATAGGAATACGGTGATTTATCAGAGGTCGCTGGTAGTGTTTTTGATTGCAAGGGCCAACTATGATGAGTTGATGATTATCGGTAGCATCATTCGTCGCGGTACAGCGTTCAATGTTTACAAACAGAGCGCAGTCAGCTGTGAGTGCCGCGTTTTGAATTAATGCCGCATACATTTGAATATATTTATGCGATATACTCTCCCGTTGAGTATACGTTGCCTATCATCCGTCGGTTTAACCTACGGTCGGAATGTATTTTCGGTGGAAAATCGATGCCCGAAATGAAAATGTAGGAGACGAACCCGTCAGGAATGTTTGGTCGGAATAAATGCGGAATCGAGTGCCTCCAAAATCGTTCAATTGTTTCATTCCTGGACATTTTGAGAGTATATTATTTGATTATAGGGAAAGAAAAGTTTCGTCTTTCTATTTCTCCATCTTGGCACAAAAAATGAGTAGAAACTCCTACAGAATAAGAGAGCAATTGACTACTAAATTAACTCTCTATAAAGATGTGTGGAAATAAGTCCCTCCAAAACCGCTACCATCATTCAACAACACGTGCAAATAATAAAATGGTTTCATCAAAATGGGTGTTCTGTTCGGGCAACGTACCGCGCGTCTCGCCCATAATCGTCCTATCGAGAGGACTATTCGCAATGTGGGGGATAAATTCGAGTCTACTGGTTCAGTAAACGATCGAACAACAGCCGTACGTCAACAAAACGCAAGATTTGCCGAAAACATCGCTGCTGTCTGTGAGAGTGTGCAGGAAAATCCAAGGCGGTCAATTTTGCTTCGCTCACAAGAACTCGGCCTCTCGAAGACCACAACTTGGCGAATTTTGCTTCGCGACTTGGGTCTGGAACTGAAGGTGAACGTCTATAGACAACGACGTGTGTTCGCTAAATGGGTTCTGGAGCAATTGGCAGCTGACCCTAATGTTCATCGAAAAATCATCTTCAGCGATGAGATCCATTTCTGGATGAATCGGTACGTGAACAAGCAAAATTGTTGAATTTGGGACGATACTAATCCACATTAAATCCAAGAGCGTCCAATGCATCACTTTTCGATATGCATTTTGGGCTGGCGGCGTCATCGGTCCAAATTTCTTTGATAACGACGTTGGCCAGACCATCACTGTCAAGGGCGAGCACTATAGCTGATTACCAACTTTTTTTAGCCTGAACTGGATGATCACCAACCACCAACCACATATCTCAAGCCACATTGGAAACTCTGTACCAGCAATTATAGAGTGCATAGTCATCTCACGTGAAAGTGATTCGAACTGGCCACCGAGATCGTACCATTTGACCCCGTTAGACTTTTTCTTGTGGGGTTTCCTCAAGTCACAGGTGTATGTCAAATAAGCCACAATTTACAGCGGTGCTCAAAGCCACCATAACCCATGTCATTGGTCAAATTCGGTCTGATTTATGCGCCAGGATCATGGAAAATTGGACGTTCCGCGTGCGCTTCACCCAGAGAAGCCGTGGCGGGCATTTGAACGATGTTATATTCTATAGATAATGGCATCAATAGATATTTCAAAACTAATAAAAAAATTAGATGATATATAACACACATTTTGTTTTATTCAAATTAACAGAAAGGAAACGCCCAATGGAAGACCCTGTATATGGAAGACATAAAATTTCACTTACATGAAACATTATCATCCTCAATGACGGCATCGATGTTTTGGAATAGGGCTCGTCTTATTGCCTCTCCAGCACCAATCTGGATAATATTATAAAATGAAGCGCTCAATACCTTTATAAAAATACGATTTTTTTCTTTCTGGATGATTTGAATCTGCTCATGTCATCATGACAGTACGTAATGACAGTCGCTGTTTTCTTACGTCGGTTCAGGCAGACAGTGACGTCATCACATCAGTCAGGTTGCCTCTCAACTCGCCCAGGCAACCAGAGTGAACCAAATTCCCCCCCCCCATGCCCCCTTCCGGGTTGAGAGTCAGCAATACTGTACACAATATTGCCTGACTATTGTCAGGGTTGATACTGATCTTCCACAGGTTAGCCCACTCCTCCAATCTGTCTACCTGTTGTTGAAGGTATCTCGTAACGTGTGCTTGACTCGTNTTATCCGCGAATCTGCAATAAATAATATAACTACCGTGTACATGAATTATATACTCTTTGCAGCGCTGCCATGAATAATAATGAGAAAATAATATTTCAGGAAACTAAATTCAGTTATTAAATTCACAATGTTGAGGCTGTTGAAGGATAAGTAATAATGTTATTTGAAAGGCATTTGCCGGCCAGTAGGTAATTGATTTAGCTCAACCAATCACGTGGAATCTTCAATTATTGCAATATCTGCTAGTTATGAAGTTCTTGATTTCCATATACACTTCGTTGAAAAACTTCCAATGAAAAGGTTATATTCACAATATCACACATATGTGATATTGTGTGAATCATGGAATACTGCTGCAGAAGCTTGAGTACTATGGCATCAGAGGCATATCTCATAAATGGATGACATCTTACTTGCCAGACCGGGAACAATATGTGAAAGTTTCGGGTGCAGTATCTGAGGAAAAAAAAAATGACCAGCGGAGTTCCACAAGGTTCTGTCTTGGGGCCCATATTATTTTTGCTATATGTGAATGATCTCACGAACTTGAATATTAGTGTACAGGTTAGCCCACTCCTCCAATCTGTCTACCTGTTGTTGAAGGTATCTCGTAACGTGTGCTTGACTCGTAGATCTCGCCAGTGAACCAAATTGTCACGTGGTGTCCTGTCAACCAGTTAGCTAGGCGGTGAACCAATCAGTGTGTACCAAATTATCACGTAGCATCTTTAAACTGTCACTCAGTTCGCCAGCTAATCAGAGAGCACGCTTCTGCATCCCAGAACATCGTGGCGGGATATTTGAATTTTCTGTGAACATAAATAATTCAAGCAGGATCAGGCGTATCCCTCAAGGGGACAGATCACCCAGTCACGTGGCGAGCTTACGTCAGCCCATCTTTTCGCTTAACACATTTTTGTTTCGCCTCAGCCATGACGTCATAAAAAGTTTTCGTTGGAGAATTGAACGCAGGTCTTTGGTGTGACAGACTTAATCTTTAGTCTCGGCACCACCGTTGGATATTCAAAGTAATTGCGAACTGTTGATAGTGATGGATTTGGTCATTGCTTTTTGAATTGTTTTTACATTTGAATTGTGATTATGATCCCTTTTCAGTTGATAAAACCTATTTATTTTTGTTCGAAGTTGTATTGAGAGAACAACTAGGACAGAGCCGGATTGATGCTTCAAATGATGATGTTCACCACTTTCAGGGGCCGCTGTACTTCAAAAAACCACATTTCCAAGCTGAATATGTGGCCAAAAAAGACTTGTCATACAAGGTGATCATGAATTTTTTCATCATATGTTCCTGCTTCTGTTATGCTTATATTTCTGTAAGCCGTTGTAACAAAAACGTATTTGTTTTTCTTTCATAACAAACTCAACTAGGGGAAAGAAAGTGTTTGGATTTCTACTACTCCATCTTGATACAGAAAAATGTGGGAATCTTCCAAAGAAAGGAAGGAAGTAATCAATTTTAAAAGAAGTAACTTCATAAATAGATGTGTATGTCATACAAGGAAGCAACTTTCAGACACACACTGGACGAAAAAGTCCTCCTGAAACAGCTACTTTCATATAAACATTGAATTAGGACACGAAAGAAAAATTATTTCGAAACAATATACAGTAAACACTTTTCTCTACTCAGTTTGTATTCCAAACATTCGTTATGGAATTGAATCAGATATCACTCACAGGATTTCTACACAATATACTAAATGAAAGGTAAAAGTTTCACTTACATGGAAGACTGTCATGCTCACAGGTAGACATCGATGTTTCGCCGTAAGACACTTGCCTTGGGACTCTTCAGTACTAATCTATCTAAATTGCTGACTCCCTTCCTTTCTTTGGAAGATTCCTACAATTTTCTGTACCAAGAAGGAGTAGTAGAAAGCCAAAACCTTTCCTTCCCAAAAATTAGTGACTCTTAAAAATATAACCCTTTCAAAGTGAAACTTAACTACCTTCTCATAACTTGAATAACCCGTTCCTCAAAAAACAGCAGAGTCCACAAAATGTAAATGAGTTGATGGCGTCAATAATATTTGTTTCGAATGGCATTCAACGATATGTTTTTAAATTGCCACCAGTTTTTATCCCCGTCAATAATTGCTGTTTGAATTCTTCAAATTTCTGATGGTGAAGTATTATAACGAATATTTCAGTAGCTACACATTTTCTTCATAGCTCTTTGATAACAATTACTGTTTGTTCTATTATCACATTTGTTTACCTGGGTGAACGTTTACATTGTTTTACTTATATTAATGAGTGAAAAAGACAAGGTTCATCAACCCTGTTGTATATGAACCTGAACCAGCTGTGGAAATATAAAAATTTCTGGTCCGGACCTTGCGTTGAAATGAGTAGACGAAAACATAAAGAGTTCTGGAAAATGTTCAGGAGCTCTAATGAGGAAACCTATGAATAAAACTGAAGAACTGGTGCCTCAGAGCAGGAATCGGCTCGAATTCTCTCTAGAGAATACCTAACAATTGATGAAGCTGTGTAACTTAGACCTCAGCTGCAGACAATGAAACAGAAGAACAGATACAGTTATTTTTGTTCAATGGCATTATGAAACACTTGATCACCTGACACCAATAATTTATGTACAGTCCAAATTATTGTGTGAGTGTTATTTTTCGGGTTTTTTTGACCGTGGTCTGCTAGGTTTTTGTGCCTAAAGTTTAGTCTACTACTGCGTTAGACGTTGTCAAAGGTAATGTGGTAACGGTCGCAGTGCCAGATTTTAATGATGTACATTGCTTCATCTTTTCTATTGAAATTATCCCTGTGATTTTGAGTTTCATCGAGTATCACTCGACGATGTGATAATGTGAGTGCCTTTTTTGTTGAGAACTACAGCTCGGCTACAGCTGATTTGTCAGTTTGTCCGAGTCAATAATATCTTTTGTGTTCGGAGAGACCAATACCTACACCTCTTTTCGTGGTTCCAATGTGGACCGACCCGTAGCTACAAGGAATCCAGTAAACCCCGGGTGCTACAAAAGGTTCTCTGGGGTCCTTAACTAACCTTAGACCTTGTCTGATAGTTTCGTTGGCCAAATATCGGTTTCACGTCGTATTTCTCTAAGACTCCCCCAATCTGATCTGTAACATTTTCAACATAGGGAAGAAAAGCTTTTCCCTTGACCAGACTAGCTAGAGTTGCTTTGGCGTTCTTTCTTCTGGGTCGTATGGCCCGCTCGAATTCCCTTTAACTGTACCCATTTCCTCCAATGGCATTTTTCAGGTGATTGAGTTCCTCAGAAAGATTCTCAGGTCCACAGATGCTTTTCCAACCAACAACGTTTTAATTACCCCTTCCCCCTCGTTCGTTTTGGCTGGTGGTTAGACTTTTTTTCTTCAGTCCAAGTTATGCTCCACAGAGTAAGACATTTTCAAAGAAAAAAATGGGTAAACTAATACAGGGAAATGCAAAAACCCATGAACTAAATAAATTCCCCTGTTCAATTAGCATGACTTTCCGGTTATATTCCCTATTGTGTGAGAATTTCCATGTCTGTACACTGTATCCTCGGGGAACTTCAAAGTTTCCACTCAGTTTCATAAATACAAAGCAGGTAAATTCAAAAACAGTGAGTGAATTGTTTATTTTTGTTATTTCGGTACAGAGCTTTGAGCCGATTTGTAGCTGTAGTGTACATGGTTGATTATTTTGAATGGCTACAGATATGCATCATGAAAAGAATTAGTAAATATTTTTTCCTCAGGTTACAAAGTGATGACTTCATTTTTATCAGATCAACATTTATCTAGTTCCATGTCTCTCACTTGATTACGATTATTAGACTCAGTTTTTCAAAGAAATGTTGGTACTGCGAACGTGTAGACATAGAGCGGAATATAAGAAAGCCTGAAGAATGTGCTAACACCACAGATGAAAATAAATGAAAGTCACTTTGACAGAAAAAGTATACCCTTTTTCAAATGGTGAATGCAGAACATTAGAGTTGTATGAAATTCCTTTGATTGTTTGGTCGTAGATAATGATTTGGCATGCATTCAAGACAAAATTATGTTTCAATAAGACGGTGTACCTCCACATTACTCAACAAATGTGTATAATTATTCAAACAAGTTTTAAGGTTATCGCTCAGGTCTAGATTAGATTGTCGTTGTCCCGCGGGACATTTCCGTCATGCCTCAAATTGGCAACTATCATTCCCTTTCACAAGGAGGGTGATTTCGAATCGCCTTCCAGCTACAGACCAATTTCTATACTACCTGTTCTGTCAAAAATTGTCGAGAAAATTATGAAGAGGAGAATGACAGCATTTCTCAAAAAATTTAATATTCTAAGTAACGCCAATATGGATTTCAATGTTCTAAGAACACTCAGGACGCCATTTTCACTTTCTTAGAATCTCTTTATAATAATTGAAATGAACGAGAGACTGCGGCGGCGATATTCTGTGTTTTATCAAAGGCATTCGACTGCGTAAATCATGGAATACTGCTCCGCAAACTTGAAGTTTATGGGTTTCGAGGCACAGTACTGTCCTGGCTCAGGTCGTACTTATCGGAGCGTGGCCAAATTGTATCATTTAATGGTATTAAGTCTGGAAAGCAAGTAATTGAGAGTGGAGTTCCTCAAGGATCAGTTTTGGGCCCGACTCTATTTCTCATTTATATTAACGACCTCGCCAACTTAGATATCAATGGTGAAATTACTATTTTTGCAGATGATACATCGATTCTATGGCACAACAAAAGCTCTTCAGAGCTTAACTACCACATAGATATAGAAAAAGTTAAGAATCGATGTGATTCCAATCTTCTAACTTTCGATATAAGCAAAACAAATATCATAACATTCAAATCTCCTTTTCTACGGATAATAAATTTCTGGGACTTCTGATTGATATTAAATTGAAGTTTGGTAACCATATTACAAAACTATGCAATCGATTAGCTTCAGGTTGCTTTGCGGTTCGTGTCGTTGCTAATGAGTTGAATTTGGGTATAGCGAAGAACGTATACTACGCATAAATAGAATCTCATCTTCGTTATGGAATCTGCTTCTGGGGCGCTTGTGCTCAGTATTTATTTCAAAGAGTATTCTCTCTCCAAAAAAGGGCAATTAGATACCTATGTAGTTCTGATTACCGTGAATCCTGTCGTCTCTTGTTTATGCAATATGGAGTTTTGACATTGGTTTGTATCTACATTTTGGAAATGGCTTGCCTCATGCACAAGAAATACCAAGCTATAATTACTTCTAAGTCAACCTATAACACTCGCTCCTCTCACTTGATCTCGCTTCCAATTCCCTCCTCAACCTCAATTCGCAACTCTGTAATTTTTGAGGGCAAGAAAATTTTCAATCACCTTCCCCTAACCTTGCGTGTCATCAAAAGCGAAGTCAAGTTCAGAAAATCTGCAAAAATTCTCATAGTTAGGAGGGCCTACTATACCCTGGAAGAATACTTTCAGGATTCTTTTTGCTGAGGTCTCTATCTTTGGCGGTGGTCATATAACGTACGCCTAATTCTTCATATATTTAGAGGTAGTCCTTGAAATTTCATGTACAAAATGTAAAAAATGTTTTCTTTTTGTTTTTCCGGCATGTTACTTTATTCATTTAATTGGCACATAGTAGTTTTGTTGTTCAATTTTATTTGGCTTAGTGGTGTAAATCTTGTTGCTTTTGTATATGCAATTATGTCCGCTTATTGTAAGTGTGAATTTATGTGTATTTATGATCTCCTTGCTAACTGTATATTTGTGATGTTATCATGGTGACTGTATGCTTTGTCATGAGAATTGTTATTCTTGGACAATAAAGTATATT
>NW_019291341.1:36337-63209 GCF_000500325.1 Leptinotarsa decemlineata | reverse complement strand
TTGACCACAGTCCTCGCATGTGATGCTATATACTCCTTGGTTTTCTAGGGAAATTCTCTCTTTCGGTCTGGACAGCCAACTGGATATCGTTTTGTGCGGTTTGTAGGTTGTCCGGATGTTTTTACGTCTTGTCGGTCACACCTTTGACATAAGGTAGTGTCACAGATTGTCTGTCGTGTGGAGAGTCTTCTGTCGATCTAGTGGAGAACTGCCAGAAGCTATTAACAATCCTCAGGTAGAAAAACAGGTAACAAATCCATACAATTTACGCAACCATATAAAAACACCACAAGAAGAACTTAACATCAGTTACTCCTCTCGAAGCGAAGCAGTAACATGTCTTGATAATGCCATCTGAGATGATGGCGAAACGTCGACTATCGAATAGTACACAACAGAAGTTTATAATCGGACATAGCACTCAAAAAAGTGGCAAACCATAAACACGTGTTTCGGGTTTTTGGCCCATCATCAGTATGGTGCAGCCAAGTGTAGGGATGGGCAACATTTGGTTACCAAAAGATAGAAATACAAATGCACGGAGCTACCAGCAGGAGCCAAACGCACATTTGTGGTTTCATTTGAAGAAGCGAAAGCTTGGCAAAGTAAAGCAGAGTTTTTGATTTTTTGACTGAGAGACCCCGTTATTCCATTCTACTGTACAAAACCAAAAAACTCCATTAATGTTTAACTTTTTTCGTCGATTTATATGTTCAAGTAATTGTTTTTCTTTCCCATTTTTACTGCCATGAAGAAGCTTTCCACTAGAAGCGAGAGCTTGGCAAAGGAAAGCAGAGTTTTTGATTTTTTGACTGAGAGACCCCGTTATTCCATTCTACTGTATATATATGGAAGTGGCGATTCTATTAGCAATCACTCATTTCACTTGAAGAATATGTCCTTCAGTTAGAAATAGCAGTTCCGTACGCAGCATCCTAGTAATTCCATGATTACTTCTAAAGATAGGCGAGTTGGTTCCATCTTCCAGGTCCTCGTCTTCGTAGAGCTTCCTTTGTACGATTTGAAGCGCTTTCTCAACTGGAACGTTAGTGTGAAGGTTTTCCAAGCCGAAACTGATCAATTGATCTTGCTCTGTAGCTCCGATTGCCTCTATTATCGACAAAATGCCTTGAATTCTTCACAAATTATGAAGTTGTTCCTTGTTGTGGTTTTTTCATTGAAAGTTACAATCTGGACAACTAATAATCGGTCTGAGCGGAACACCCTTCTTACGGATTTTGGGTAGTCCATACAGGTGAGGGGGCTCAGTGTGGTGGGGTGTTAGCGATGATCTCTTTTTTCCGAAAAATGGACTTGGTGTTTTTTCAAATTCTGGTACAACTTCCTTTCAATTGATGCAGAGGGTCCTGTACAATATTCGTGCCGGTATGACGTTCAGTTTGGAGAGTTGTGATGATCTGGAACCACCGACAACCCATAAGCAGAACTACCAATTTAATAGATCAGTCCGGGTGGAGACTGCGGCGTTTGTAGAGCTTGAAAGTTCCCCATCTTTCCCCTGTATGGAAAACATTTTATTCAAGGTCAAAGGTCAAAAAAATAATTTTTTACGCAATTTTCAGAAAAACAGTAAGTTTATTCATAAAAATGCTTCAGACAATAATTGTAGATCATAAAACTATCTACAAAAAATGTATCAATACTTTTTTCCTACGTTCCACTGTTTTTGAGGTATCACGATTGAAAAAGTTGTAAGAGTTGTAATCGTCATAATATG
The DNA here is from genome assembly GCF_000500325.1 of Leptinotarsa decemlineata. Lineage (NCBI taxonomy): Eukaryota > Metazoa > Arthropoda > Insecta > Coleoptera > Chrysomelidae > Leptinotarsa > Leptinotarsa decemlineata. The sequence continues at coordinate 61,471 of NW_019291341.1, read as the reverse complement.
CATGAGTACGCCACGTATATACATCTCTGTGGTTGTAATATTTGTTAAAATATTTTCCTATCGGTCATTGTAACTTACACTTATAATATAAAATATACATGAGTTATAGCAATGTAGCAATTCAAGTTGACAAATACAACTATTGTTGTTGGTGAAGATGTAGACTTACTCGTATTACTCACTGCTCGAACTCCAATTTAAAAAACTTCTTAAAACCAGGAAAAGCTAAACATCAATGGGAAAGATATTCATCAAAAAGTTTATCTACTTTTGCAAAATATCAAAATTATGTACTATTTTTATACGCGATAACTGGCTGTGATACGACAGCTGCATTTTGGAGTAGGGGTAAAATAACAGTTTTCAGAATGTTTGAGAAACAAAATTCAGTTAAATTTTTTGTATCAAGATAGAGTAGTAGAAAGCCAAAAACTTCCTTTCCCAAAAATTTAAGAAAATAGTAATTCAACCCGACAAGAAATTATCAATAACGGCACTCGCTTTCTTATTTCTATGTACGGAGCTCCTCCTAAGAAACTACTTGCTCAGATAAGTATAGATATGCATGTTTCGTTAAAAATACTAAAAGTAAGAAACAAGTACAATTACCTTGTCTTCCTCCAACCTCAGTTGCTGGTCATCAACATCTCTTTCGGGTATATCACCAAGTTCAAGTATGTCTTGGTTATCAGCTAGGACCCTACAGACTGGGGTTGGAAGTTGGTCAACAATTCATTAAAACCAGTCCAAACTTCAATTCCATCTGCGCCGGAAAAACGTCTGAACACAATTTTTTGCAACTGCAAAAAGGGGTGCAATGCTGGATGTGGCTGCAGAAAAAGCTAGACTGTTTTGTTCTATGGCATGTACACATTGTCAAGGCCAATTGTGCTCTAATATTGAATCACCAACAGTAGGGGATCCGTTTTATTCCAACGAGGTGACATGCGATACATCGCTATTAACGCAGTTTACATGATGAAGATGCAGAAGAACAAGAACAAGAAGAAGTAGAACAAGAATAAGAAGATCAAGAAGAAGAACAAGAAGAAGAATTTGAAAGTTACGACTCGGACGATTGAATTTCACGTTAAAAAAAACGTGTTAACTATGTGTGCATATTATGATGATTACAACTTTTACAACTTTTTGAATCGTTATATCTCAAAAACGGTAGCTCGTAGAGAAAAATAGTTGATACATTTTCTGTAGATAATTTTATGATTTACAAGTTTTGCTCGAAGTATTTTTATGATAAAACGTACCGTTTTGCTGAAAACCGCGAAAAACTCATTTTTTTGACCTTTGACCTTGAATAATTTTTTTTCCATCCAGGGAAAAGATGGAGAACTTCAAAACTTCGTTTTCATTCATATTTTAAACAATCTTACTGATTTTCAGATCGATGTAAATTTATGTAGCTTCGAATGGTCTAAATTGACCGGACTAATGGTTTAAAACGCATTTAAAAGGTCGAAGAGCTCGAAAAGTGCGTTCTTCACAATTTCAACTACCAACAGAAACTGTCTAGTTAAAAAGTATTTTCTTATTTGCTTTTCCTCAACCAAAACAAGATTCTTTTTTGGATCAAATCGTCACGTGGATCGGTGGATCCTCTTCGACGACAGGAGACGTTCAGGATAGTATTTGAATATTTATAAGTCACACAAGCTTTTCCCGAAAGCAAAAACACACCAGAAAAACACCATGTGTGCTGTATGGTGGTGTGATTCACCGTAATTTTTTGCAACCGGGCCAAACCGTCACTCCAGAGTCCTATCGTGAGGGAATCGACGAAACATACCAGACATTGCATCAGCGGCAGCCGCCACTGGCAACAGAAGAGGTCCGATCTTGCTCCACGACAACGCCCGTCTGCACGTTCCACAAATCACTGTCCAAAAATCAAATGAATCACCATACTTCCCAGACCTCTCGCCGATCGACTAACATCCTTTCAAACACCTCGAAAACTTTCTCACCGGCAAAAGTTTACTGTTGAAAGAAAAAAGCCCTCCCAAAATAACTACTTCCACATGAATACTGAATTGCACGACAGAAGAAGTACTTTCGAACACTGAATTACACAAAAATAACTTTTTCCCATTCAGTTTGTACTCCAACCATTCGTTATGAAATTGAGTCGTAGACTGACACACAGATGGCGCTACTAGTATTGAATTAATATGTTTTCCAGTTATTCCTAATCTTCCAAAGCCATCCCTAAAATTACACAGCTGTCGGACTATTAGTTTGTGGGATAGAATATTTTGAGTGAAGCAACTTTTGTGACTTTGAAGAAAATGAATGAAATTGAATTTCGTGTGTCAACAAAGCATTGTTTGGCTTGTGCCTATCAAAACTTATTGTACCACTTACTTTTATGGTAAATATCTCATTTTTCCGGTTTTCCGGAATTGCTGAAATGTGGTAAAATAACACCTGTGTATAAAAAGAACTGTCGTCAGAGCCTTGAAAATTACAGACCAGTCACAGTACCTTCAACTTTTTCCAAAGTATTCGAGTATTGTTTTTTAGATAGATCAATGTCATTTTGTCATGAATATTATATAATTTCGAGAAACCAATATGGATATTTGAACAAAAAATCTACGAAGACTGCGGTGTTTTCTTATTATCAAAAAATAATAGAATATATTGAGGCAGAAGAATGTCATGTTGAAATCTTTTGTGACCTCAGCAGGGATTTGACTGTATCAATCACGACATACTACTGGAAAAGCTGTATAAGTATGGTATTAGAGGCTGTCCTCTATACATCATTTATACTCAAACGTATACAATATGTAGCCATCAACACTCATTTCTCACAACAAACTGAAAGAGACATTGGTGTCCCTCAGGGTTCCATATTGGGGCCAATTCTGTTCCTTTTCTACATTAATGATTTGGATAAACTTTCTGTACCTGCATCCTTCACGATGTACGCTGATGATACGTCGTTAATTATATTTTAAAAAAATGGATCCTTCCTTGCGTGATAAATGCAATGAAGTGTTGAAACGAGATGAACAGAGCACCGAAAACGATGCACGCAACAACAAATTGATGATTCTGGGCAGTTTTTAAAGCTGTTCCACCATAAAAAACCAAATTTTTGCGTCGATATATGAAAATGGATGAAACATGACTCCACCAGAATCAAAACGATCGTCATCCGAGTGGACTATAGGTGGTAAACAGACTCCAAAGCATTCAAAGACGCAACAGGCTGAGAAGGTTATGGTTGAGTATTCTGGGATGCGCATGGTTCAATATCATTCGATTATCTTGAAAAGGAATAACCATCAACAGCGACTATTATATAGCCATTTGGGAAATTGGGTTTCCAATTGCTTCCGCGTCCACCACATTCTCCAGATCTGGCCCCAGGGACTTTTTTCTATTCTCAGACCTCAAGAGAATTCTCGCTGGAAAGAAATTCAACGTGGATGAAGACGTCAACGTCAAAACTGAGGCCTATTTTGAACTAAAGATGAATCGTACTATGAAAATGGTTTCGAAAATTTGTATGACCACTATAAACGTTGTATCGCCCTCAAAGGCAACTATTTCGAAATAATCAAATCAAATTGTGTCAAATGTTTTTTTTCTGTGTTAGCCTACGATTTTTTCAGCACTTGTAGTTCTTGTCCACACCTTCATGAATCTGGGGTCATCCATATTTAACGCATCGTGTAGATCGCGGAACGCTGGATTTGAGTGCGATCTGATTCTATCGAACGTGCTTTCTGCATGTTATCTCATATACACGTCCAGATATCGCGTGTCCAGGTCTAAGTCTCTGTATATAATTCTGTTGGGTATATAATAAGGTGCGTTTACAGCGGCCCTTACGCTCGCATTCATAAACGATTGGATCTTCTCTCTGTATGTCTGCGCACACTGGCCCCAGGCTGTGCATGCATACAGTATTATTGGAATTAGAATCGTTCTGATCATTAGTAACTTGACTTTCAACGCCATGTTACTGCTTCTTAAAACAATCGGCGCCAGGCGTCGTCCGGCCTGTCTGGCCATTCCCATTCTCTGCTGTACGTGGGCCTGGAATGTTAGTTTCTTGCCTAGGATGACTCCCAGGTATGTCGCTTTGTTTGTCCACGGAATCTCTTCTCCGTTGAAGGTGACGTTGCCTTCCGGATGTACGAACCTGCGAGTGAACAGTATCGCCTGACTCTTGTCAGGGTTGATACTGATCTTCCACAGGTTAGCCCACTCCTCTAATCTGTCTACCTGTTGTTGAAGGTATCTCGTAACGTGTGCTTGACTCGTAGATCTCGCCAGTGAACCAAATTGTAACGTGGTGTGCTGTCACCCAGTTAGCTAGGCGATGAACCAATCAGAGTGTACCAAATTCTCACGTAGCGTCCTTAAACTGTCACCCAGCCTGCCAGCTAATCAGAGTGCATGCTTCTGCATCCTAGAACATCGTGGCGGGATATTTGAATTTTCTGTGGACATAAAATTCAAGCAGGATTAAGCGTATCCCTTAACGGGACAGATCACCCAGTCACGTGGCGAGCTTACGTCAGCCCATCTTTTCGCTTCACACATTTTTGTTTCGCCTCAGTCATGACGTCATAAAAAGTTTTCGTTGGAGAATTGAACGCAGGTCTTTGGTGTGACAGACTCAATCTTTAAATGTTCAGGAGCTCTAATGAGGAAACCTATGAATAAAACTGAAGAACTGGTGCCTCAGAGCAGGAATCGGCTCGAATTCTCTCTAGAGAATACGTAACAATTGATGAAGCTGCAGACAATGAAACAGAAGTACAGAGACAGTTCTTTTTGTTCAATGGCATTATGAGACACTTGATCACCTGACCCCAATAATTTATGTACAGTCCAAATTATTGTGTGAGTGCTATTTTTCGGGATTTTTTGAGCGTGGTCTACTAGGTTTTTGTGCCTAAAGTTTATTCTACTACTGCGTTACACGTTGTCAAAGGTAATGTGGTAACGGTCGCAGTGCCAGGTTTTATAGCTTCGTCTCTTCTATTGAAATAATCCCTGTGATTTTGAGTTTCATCGAGTATCAATCGACAATGTGATGATGTGAGTGCCTTTTTTGTTGAAAACTACAGCTCGGCTACAGCTGATTTTTCAGTTTGTCCGAGTCAATAATATCTTTTGTGTTCTGAGACACCAATACCTACACTTCTTTTCGTGGTTCCAATGTGGACCAACCCGTAGCTACAAGGAATCCAGTAAACCCTGGGTGCTACTGAAGGTTCTATGAGGTCCTTAACAAACCTCAGACTTTGTCTGATAGTTTTTGTTAGCCCAAATATTAGTTTCACGTTGTGTTTCTCTAAGATTCTCCCAATCTGATCTGTAACATTTTCAATATAGGGAAGAAAAGCTTTTCCCTTGACCAGACTAGCTAGGGTTGCTTTGGCATTCTTTCTTCTGGGTTGTATGGCCCGCTCGAATTCCCTTTAACTGTACCCATTCCCTCCAATGGCATTTTTCAGGTGATTGAGTTCCTCAGAAAGACTCTCAGGTCCACAGATGCTTTTCCAACCAACAACGTTTTAATTACCCCTTCCCCCTCGTTCGTTTTGGCTGGTGGTTAGACTTTTTTCTTCAGTCCAAGTTATGCTCCACAGAGTAAGACATTTTCAAAGAAAAAAATGGGTAAACTAATACAGGGAAATGCAAAAACCCATGAACTTTCGGTATTTTCCAGAGACTTGAGAGGAATGAATAAGTCAAACAACCATCAACCATCAAAAACTCAGCTTGTGAAGAAATGTTCATTGACATTTTGCTTGACATTTCGGAATTCATAAAACCAAATATTTATAGAAATTCTGCCTTGTATCGACAACATTTTCATTGCCATTTTCCATATTTTTCTCCACGGCATTTGTCACATTTAGAAGAGTTTATGCTAATTCCTTGAGCTTGTCTCTGAGTGTATGGTGTGGTGGCAAGAGGATTTACTTATCCAATAGTTTTGTTGGCTTGCATTGAAAAGTTTCACCTTTCACACTTTGAAAGAATGGAATTAGAACTTTCGAAAAACTGTTGATTGATAATATTGGGTTTTTTTGGAATACGGAAAACAGAACGTTATATTATAGAATGCATTAGTTCTCCCCTTTTCTGGAGTGACCTAATGAATCGTTTCATCATTTTCCACTGTTTATTTTTCCATACAGTGTGTAAAAGCCAAATGGAATAAATTCATTATTTCGGTAAGTGTACATATTTTAACAAAATCCCGAAACACGTCAAATTTATATCATAATTTGACATACTTCAACATAAAAATGCTACCCCTACCTTCAACCCCGGTCAAATGACAGATACAACCCCCAATTTTGCAAAAGGGAAGTATATACTTGTGATATACAGGGTGTAACTGAATAAGTGTAAAACATTCAAGGAGGTGATTCCTCATCGGAAAAAAAATAGGATCTTACATTTAAAGAAACTCCATTGGCGCATCCCTTGTTAAGATACAGCCCCTTAAAAGGGGTACATAAAATTTGTATAACATAATTTAGGGCATTTTTGAACTAATGCTTCATTTTTGTTTCTATTCTCTTCCCAGTTTCTATTCACCCCGTTTTACGGTATCTATGAAATGCACCACTATCATTGTCAGCTAGTGTCCAAAGAAGTGGCAACCTTTTATTTTTCACGATATGCTCAAAACTTATTTCATTATGAGGTATTGATAATGAGGAAGTAAGCAAAAACCAATGCAATTTTGTTTTTAGATGGTATCCTTTAAAAAAATGCAAATAATTTCCCTGGCAACGTTGGTTTGAAACGTGAAGTTAGTTAACTTCAAGTCTGACAAATGGTAAGATTAACGGAAATGCATAAAATAACTGTTTTACAAATGATTGGTTACGGAGATAAAACATAAATCCAACAGGAAGTAGCTCTTCTATTTTTTGAGATACTTCCTAATTTACCGCCCATATCTTGAGAAACAATGAGCAAAATAGAGAAGCAGTTTCGCGAGCTTGCTCATATGGGGCAGATAAAAAAGCAGATGCTAATGCAATGAGTGATGAACTCAACTCAGATGTGATGCTTTAGTTTGAGGAAAACCCACATACATCGAGTAGACAGGCAACCACTACATTCAATGTTAGCCATACATCGATAGTAAACGTATTAAAAGAAAATAAAATGCATCCTTATAAAATGATACCTACTCAGGAGCTCATGAAAGACGATTTTGATAGAAGAACTTTTGTGAGCAAATGATGAACATGTTGGATAACAATATCATCTTATTAGAAGACGTTACGTTTTTTGATGAGTGTACTTTGTCTGTCAACGGTAATGCTAATCGGCAAAATAACAGTTTCTGGTCAACGGAAAATCCTCATTGGATGAGAGAGGAACACACGCACTACACTCAATAGGTTAATGTTTGGGCAGGAATTGTAGGAAACCATATCATTGGTCCTTTTTTCATTGAAGTCAACTTGAATGGCGATAATAATTTGACACCACTTCAAAATGATGCCATTTCAAGTTTAGCAAGCTCATATCCTGATCCAGGAAACCCTCAAGTTACAGTGACTAGGATATGGTTTCTGCAGGATGTAGCACCACCACATTACCAAGTTGATGTCCGGCAACACCTCAATACTATATTTACCAATTAGTGGATAGGGAGGCGAGGATCGATTGAATGGCCAGCGCGATCACCTGATCTTTCATCATTAGATTTCTTTTTATGGGGATATGTAAAGAGCAATGTGTACAAAACTAAACCTTCAGATTTGAATGACTTAAAAGAACGAATAACGCTTGCGATTAGGTCGGTCACGATTGATATGTTAAATAATGTTAGAAGACAGTTTTATTTGAGATCAGGATGTTGCGAAGACGTTCGCGGTGAACATTTGGAACATCTACTTCGTTAACATCCATAGTTCTTTTTCGTATTCTACATTTCATTACATTTTGCATTACATTTCCGTTTTTGAGTGAATTTCGGTAACCACAAGATTTTAATTTATTTAATCACAATTGTTGCAATAAACTTGAAAGCGATAACATTTTTGAAAAGAGAATGAAGAAACCTTTCAAACGATATATCACAAACCTATACTTCCCATTTGAAAAACAGGGGTTGTACCTGTCATTCGATGTGGGTTGAAGGATGGGGTAGCATTTTTACGTTGGAGAATGTCAAATTATAATTTACTGTTGACATTTTTCGGGATTTTTTTCAAATATGTACAGTAACCGAAATAATGGCTTTTACAGTGCTTACAGTGAATATACAGTGTTATTCACTCTTATCGGAGTTTTGCTCAGTTATTTTCAAAACTCTTGAAACCGCCACAGAGAGATATTGAAAAAACATCCATCAACCCACAACTATCTCTCATCTCTACACAGTTGCGGTGGCATTGACTGAGTCGCAAACTTCGGCTGTTTGATATGATGAGCGGAATATTGAAACCAAAAGTGAATCTGTCTGTTTAGGGCTCTAAGGCCAAGTTAGGTTAGGTTAGGTCCCGAACTCCTCATGTAAAATGCATAGGATGGAAACGCGGCACGAGTTCTGCATAGGAATTATATCTAAACAAACAGTCAGTAGCCCTAGAGCGAATCCAACGACTCGAAAGTTCTTTTAATAATGTGTGTTTCGCCGGTACTGTCTTTGACGTAACCCGAACATGATAATGAGTGATAAAACAGTCGGGTAGAGTTTGATAACGTCGGTGTCTGAATAGATAATTCGCCGCGACGAGTCACAGATAAATTATTTTTTGAATTAAATTCAATTGGATTGACAATACGAACTGGGCCGTTTCAGTAAACAAAAAGAGTTCGATAGTAGTCTTATCAAAAAATGAGGTGAATCATAATTTTTCTCAAAACATATTCAATTATTCAGGGGGCCACGAGATCAGGATCCCACAAGATCAGGATCCCACAAGATCAGGAAATTTAATTAAAATCAAACAACATAGGAATTCAACCTATGAAAAGGCTCCTTTTTTGGACGGAGCAAGACTTATCAATGGGCTTGTTCCATGATTTTTGGTTTATAGTCCACTTGATAGAAATTTTAAAATGAAAAACAGTGCACTTTGTTTCATCTCTCTAAATACCATAATTTTCCCGTAATTAATTATTAAAAATCGAATTTGGTAGGATGGTGACGTCACGACCCTATTTCCGCTTCTTGTTCAATTCACCAATAGGAACAATAGAAATAATCAACATTGCCAAATCGTAAAATTCACGGAGCCTATAATTATCAATTCATTTATGGAAGTGTATATGAACCCGTTAACGTTTCAATTAATGAAAAATTCTATGGATTGAAATGTATACGAAAAATCATATTTGGAATTATGTTCTATATCTAAAATTAGTACACAAATTCGAAAGATCACAAAAAATTTATCTAAACTGTGATTTTATGCATTATTTAATAATATACAGTTATGAAAATCAAAAAATATAGCAAACTGGATTGCAGAATCATTTCAAATATTCAATTTATTCTACAATCCTCAATCTGTACAACTGCAATTTATCATGAAAAAAAAAACGATTCCTACATGCATATCTCTTTCTAACATTGCTACTGAATTCAAGCGTTATAGACTCGCTTGGGTAATATGTTAAATTTTCTAAAACTTGAGATAAATGTTGAATGAGGTCAAGTATAGACAGAATTGATTGTATTCGAACTGATCCAACAAAAGCTTCTGAGATAATACCATTAATCATATGATAAAATTTAATGAAGTAAAATGGAAATCATTTGATTTTTTTGCAAAAATATTGATTCATTTTCTTTCATACTTTCAGCAACAGTATTAACTCCAGATATTACTTTCTGTGGAGAATACTTGAAGTTGAAATAAATCACTGTGTCATCAAATTCCATATTTTCGTTCCCCTGTCATTTATAGTCACTTTTTGAATAATTTCTATAAAGTCTTGGGAGAGTGGAAGGATCGTAGTTATTTCTTGTAAATACTTTCACCCATTTTTTTCTCATCATTTTATCCTTTGGGAATCTAAACTCATTTTATGAAATAACTCACTTATAAACCAATGCGCTTTCTGTTTTCTTGTGCCTTTCCGCATAATTAAAATCAGCACAATAATGCACCATATTAATATTCAAATATATCTCTAAAACACTTTCAAAACACACACAAACTAAACTCGATGAAAAAACGAATTGTTTCTACGCGAGCTTTCAGCTAAGAGAAAGTTGAAACTCAATGTTGCAAAAACAAGCAGAATAGATCCGATATAACATACATTTTCAATGCCGAATAAACCAATAAATTGTGATATGGGCACTCCATTTTCCTGAGAAAATGAACGATCAATTAAAATTTTTTGTAATTATTCATTCATTTTTTTTAGAATAAAGCCAGCAAACAAATAAATATACAATAATAAGATCGCTCGAATCCACGAATTAAGCATAAAAATGGACAATAATATTTGCCTTGATAACTGATATAGTTATCTCTAAATATGATTCTAAATAGAATTCAACGAGCTGTATTCTCATATGATTTTCGAATGCTCATGAACCCTAATAAAATAAATCAATTATGCATTCAAAAAATAAGAAATTCAACGTTACTGGTATATTAGCCATATTGTCATCCAGCCAGCCAGCGCTCTCCGTAGTGTATGCGACAATGTGCTCTTTCTACTGTCAATGGTTTCCACACATAACTTCGTATTTTTGTTAAAATAATTTCAAAATAAATGTTGAGCCTAGTTTTGTTAAAGCTAACTCCCGACAACTTACCAAGAGTCGATTTTGAAATGATCGATCAATTTCACTCAAAGAATTTGCAATACGTTGGTACCGAAATGAAGAATGAAAAATTGAAACGGTAGGTGGTATATTTAGTAGGTCATTTCAGACTTTGTCTTTCATCGAAGGATGAAAAGTTTTGATTTAATTTTTATTTTAGCTCGGCCAACTGAAGAAAACATTAGATCTCTTAGAGTTTCGTTTTTTGGAAAACTGAAAAATTTGTTGTTGAGTTGTTTCAGAAGTTTTGTTCGTTCTAATGGCATGTGTTTTGCAGCTCCATATATCAATAAAGTATTCTATTGGTTACCTATTTATTTCGTAAAAATTCATATTGAATAATTTCCACTGAGATTTTTATTTGTTACGACTGCTTTCGGTTTATTTAGACAAGTTAGACAAAAGATGTTTTCCCTACTCACCAATCTATAAAAAATTTTGTACTCTATACATTGATGTTGTTAATTTTTTTCGAAATTGTAGTATTTTGCTTTTTTTCAGCCCATTATTGATGTCGTCAAGCGATTTTCGGCTAATTTTTCTCTACGAATCGAAAATGAGTCAAAGCGCTGCCGAAACAGGTCGAAAAATTAACCAAGCATTTGGCAATAAAAGTGTTATTTGGCGCACTGTTCGGCTTTGTGTTGCGAAATTTCTTTTCGAAGATTTTAGCCTCAAAAACAAGGCCCCACGTGGTCGACCTACAGTAATCCGGGACGAGGATTTGGTGGAGACTGACCCATCACAAACGATGTGTGGGATGGCTGAAGAACAGGGCATCAGCTTCCATGCGATTTTTTATGTAGTCCAGACAAATTAGACCAAAAAATAAAAGTAAAGCTACCTAAACTCCCACAAAGCTGAAAAGCAGTAAGCTTTTTTAAAATATGAAAGTTCCCCATCTTTCCCCTGTATGGAAAAAAATTTATTCAAGGTCAAAGATCGAAAAAATGATTTTTTTTCGCAATTTTCAGCAAAACAGTAAGTTTTATCATAAAAATACTTCAGACAAAAATTATTGTAGATAAGTTTCCCATTTTTTCCCTGTATGGAAAAAAATTTATTCGAGGTCAAAAGTCAAAAAAATTAGTTTTTCGCGGTTTTCAGCAAAACAGTAAGTTTTATCATAAAAATACTTCAGACCATAAAATTATCTCCAAAAAAACGTATCAATACTTTTTTCCTACGAGCCACCGTTTTTGAGGTAAAACGATTGAGAAAGTTGTAGGAGTTGTAAACGTCAGAATACGCATGAGTACGCCACGTTTATACATCTCTGTAGTTGTAATATTTGTTAAAATATATTTCTATCGGTCATTGTAACGTACTTTTATGATATAAAATATACATAATCTATAGTAATAGGGCAATTCAAAATGACAAATACAACTATTGTTGTTGGTGAAGATGTAGACGTCGACTAACTTTTATTACTCACTGCTCGAACTCCAACTGAAAAGCTCAAAATCAATCGGAAATATATTCATCAAAAAGTTCATCTACTTTTGCAAAGTGTCAAAATCATGTCCCTACTATTTTTACACGCAATAACTGGCTGTGATACGACATCTACATTTCACAGGACGGAGGGGTGAAATAACAGTTTTCAAAATGTTTGAAAAATAAAATTGAGTTCAATAATGTACTGAAGTTTTCAAAATAGCAATTCAACTCGACAAGAAATTATCGCTAACGGCATTCGCTTTCTTCTTTCAATGTACGGAGTTCCTAAAAAACTACCTGCTTAGATGAGTATAGATATGCATGTTTCGTTAAAAATACTAAAAGTAAAAAACAAGTACAATTACCTTGTCTTCCTCCAACCTCAATTGTTGCTCATCAACATCTTTTTCGGGTTTATCACCAAGTTCAAGTGTGGCTTGGTTATCAGCTAGATCCTACAGTCTGGGGTTGGAAGTTGGTCAACAATTCATTAGAACCAATACAAACTTTAATTCCATCTGCGCCGGAAAAACTGCTGAACACAATTTTTTGCAACTTCAAAATGGGTTGCAGTGCTTAATGTGTTTGCAAAAAAGCTGGAATGTTTTGTTCTTTGGCATGTACACATTGTCAAGCCCGGTCGTGCTCTAATATTGAATCACCAACAGTAGAGGATCCGTTTGATTCCAACGATGTGACACGCGATACATCGCTATTAACGCAGTTTACATGTACTCAGGATGAAGATCAAGAAGAACAAGAACATATTATGATGATTACAACTGTTACAACTTTTTGAATCGTTATATCTCAAGAACGGTAGCTCGTAGAAAAAAGTATTAATACATTTTGTGTAGATAATTTTATGGTCTACAAGTTTTGTTTGTGGTATTTTTATGATAAAACTTACCGTTTTGCTGAAAACCGCGAAAAACTCTGTATGGTGGTGTGATTCACCGTAATTTTTTGCAACCGGGCCAAACCGTCACTCCAGAGTCCTATCGTGAGGGAATCGACGAAACATACCAGACATTGCATCAGCGGCAGCCGCCACTGGCAACAGAAGAGGTCCGATCTTGCTCCACGACAACGCCCGTCTGCACGTTCCACAAATCACTGTCCAAAAATCAAATGAATCACCATACTTCCCAGACCTCTCGCCGATCGACTAACATCCTTTCAAACACCTCGAAAACTTTCTCACCGGCAAAAGTGTACTGATTCAAATGGCGCTTATCTCGATTAAATGGAATAAATATTCACTAGTGAAATATCATAGTTCAATGCACGCTCATAGAAACGGACAAAACTTTTGAAACAACCTGATATCTGCGAAACCAAAAGAAGTACAGTCCATTTTTTGGTGTTTTTCAACAAAAGGAAACTATATTTCTTATGGATTCATAAAAATTCTTATTCAAAAATCATTATTTCTGAATGTAGGGTATTAAGAGATCGGTAACAGAATAGAACATCATTCTATTGATAATTTTTTTTTTCAGGTGCCATCACTGAGAAGGCTGATAATTCGAGAGTAGCAGACAATAGCAATGTTCAAGTGACAGCCGAAGACACCCTGAATAATGAAGAGAAGGTGAAAAGTCCCCGTAGAACTCGACTGACACTGGAAGAAAAATTACTTCGATCGTCAGTTCTCTTCGAAACCTCATAAAGCGTTAACAATGAAGCTGATGATGGACAGGACGACTATTCTTCCGGTATATTTTTCAGTACGAGTCAAGATGAAATGAAGTTATTCAAGAGTACATGAAGCATTGTAATTGACCACTTGTTCGGATCTATCCATTCAGTGGATGCTCAGTCAGACCCTTTCATCTTTATGCAAATTTATAGCCTCAAATTGAATTATAAATTTGAATAATAATAACGTGTGACGTAGTGTTAGATTTGGGGGTTTTATGGCTTAGTTAACTTCACTATATCCTTGCCGATGCGATAGAGACATGGACTGTGGAAGCAGTGTTATGTTTCTCTTTACTATTTAAAGAGAATACGAATTGAAGGGAATATTACACATCGTAATATTATTTATTGTAGTATACCTGCTCCTCAGTTGGAACCAAGATTCAGAAGTTACGCTTTATTATGAGATGTTCACTAAAACAAAACTTTAGTGTCGAATAGATCAGGAGTATATCAGATGAGATGAAATGTTCGTAGTATAACACACAGATGGGGCCACTAGTATTGAATCAATACGATTTTTGGTTAACGGTAACCTTCAAAAGATAGGTATACAAATTTCCCACTTCCCAAAACTTACAGAGCCCCAGAATGCTAACGATACTTTTTCTGACGAATACAAAAGTTGAATCGATTTTAAATGAAAAAATATCATATCACCATAAATGCTGAAGATGATTTTTTTCAGGAAAACTTACAGGAAGGAAAAAGGATATCAGTCGAGTTCAAAATGAACTACTCTTCCCAACGCTGTATAGATTATGTCTAGAAGTTAGTTTCAGATACAAAATGAAAGAAAAAAGCCCTCCCAAAATAACTACTTCCACATGAATACTGAATTGCACGACAGAAGAAGTACTTTCGAACACTGAATTACACAAAAATCATTTTTTCCCATTCAGTTTGTACTCCAATCATTCGTTGTGAAATTGAGTCGTAGACTAACACACAGATGGCGCTTCTAGTATTGAATTCATATGTTTTCCAGTTATTCCTAACCTTCCAAAGCCATCCCTACAAATTACACAGCTGTCGGACTATTAGTTTGTGGGATAGAATATTTTGAGTGAAGCAAAGCATTGCTTGGCTTGATAAACATTATTCGTAGAAAACCGTAGTGAACTGGTTTGCTAAGTTTAAACGAGATGAATAGAGCACCGAAGACGATGCACGCAACAACAAATTGATGATTCTGAGCAGTGTTTGAAGCTGTTCCACCATGAAAAAACCGAATTCATGCGTCGATATGTGAAAATGGATGAAACATGACTGCACCAGAATCAAAACGATCGTCATCCGAGTGGACTGTAGGTGGTAAACAGACACCAAAGCATTCAAAAACGCAACAGGCTGGGAAGGTTACGGTTCAGTATTCTGGGATGCGCATTGTTCAATATTAATCGACTATCTTGAAAAGGAATAACCATCAACAGCGACTGTTACATAGCCATTTGGAAGATTGGGCTTCCAATTGCTTCCGCATCCACCACATTCTGCAGATTTAGCCCCAGCGACTTTTTTCTATTCTCAGACACAACAGAATTTTCGCTGGAAAGAAATTCAACGTGGAGGAAGAGGTCATCGTCGAAACTGAGGCCTATTTTGAACTAAAGATGAATCGTACTATGAAAATGGTTTCGAAAATTTGTATGATCACTATAAACGTTGTATCGCCCTCAAGGACAAGTATTTCGAAATAATCAAATCAAATTGTGTCAAATGTTTTTTTTCTGTGTTAGCCTACGATTTTTTCAGCACTTGTAGTTCTTGTCCACACCTTCATATTGGACAAACGGGGAGAACTTTTCCCCAAAGAATAAAATACAATACAGGTAGTTTTCTGTGTGTGGAGACCAACCCCACATTTACGCACGTACCTACGGGACTAGGCCGGAAAAATACTACTTTCTCAAAGAAAAGCGTAGGGGAAATGGGTGCTTGATAATGATAATATTTATTTGTAGTTACTTATTACATATAAATACAATGCATATTCAATCTATAAAAATAATTTAAAAAACTACAAATGGGGCTAGAAACAAAATGTACTGGAAGGGTACTGTTGATCTCAGTTCTAGTCTTGAAGAAAAGGAAACTGAACTAGAGGAAAAACAAAAAAAAAAGAATAGAAAAAAAGAGGAAGGAGAGGGAGGGAAAAGGGAGAGAAAACACGTTGAATATTATTACTGAAAATTTTTCAGAACTATAAAATCTATGAAATCGATGACTTTCTGATTGAGTAACGATGAGATGTTTTTTGTAACAGCACTCAAATAAAGAAACTTTACTAACTTTATAATTTTGTGGAATATTATTATACTAACTATATATTTTATAACTGAAGGATCGTCAATATAGAGTGGTTCGATGGGGCAGAGGAGAAAGTAACCTTTTAAACCTCAAATTTAAAGTATGTACATCACTATGAAATTTTATTTTGTTATACAAATATGATGGACATTTGTTAATTGATATTTTATGGAACAGGGTAGCCGAGTGTAAAACACGTCTGTTTTTTGTAGTTAACCAGTTGGTTTCCTTAAGTTTATATGAAATTCTGTCATATTTTCTAAAACCAAATTATACCTTAGACATGATTTTTGAACTCTTTCAATTGTAAAAATGTATTTTTTATTCAGGCATGAACCATACACAACATCACAATATGCAAAATGACTCAACAGAAGCGCATTTGTTGATTTTATTTTCGAACTTATTAATAATAAATGACGATGAGGATAAAGCATTTTCACACTAGTTTCATAACACATTTTGTGACATGTTTTGTAAACCTCAAATTCACGTCCATTTCGATACCTACACTTTTTGCCACGTTCGTGGGGCATATTACTGTATCACCAATAACAATATTATTATATCTTTTCACCAAGCTACGATTAGTACCAAAAACACAAGCAGATTAGTTTTGTTTCAATTGATTTTGAGGTTATTAGCTTCAGATGCTGAAATGAGACGAGCTAGATCTTTATTCAATTTTCGATTAGCAGTAGTAACTTCATTAGGGTTCTGTATCTGTAGAGTAGGGAGGGTGAGTGTAAGCCCACGCACTTAGGCCACATGTGACCCATTGTACATCCTTCCGAGGAGTTGTTCTCCTAGGTCATCGTCCATCCTGTCCTTTCCAGGAAAGTGGGCAGGTCGCTGGGAGACATCTCCTTTATATCGGCAGGTGTAGGCCAAGACTCGCCGAACACACACTCTCTTATTGACGATAACTCCGGGCACTCACACAGGACATGCCTGATAGACTCATCTTCCTGTTCACATATCCTGAATAGAGGTGTGTCCACCAGCCACATATTATGTAGGTGTTTCCTTAGCTGACAGTGGCCAGTCAGAAATCCTACTGCAAGGCGTAGATTTTTCCTGGTCATCACCAGATATTTCTTCGGCGCCAGCTTCCCAGGGTCGCCCAAGGTGATCCTGGCAAGATTACATCCTTTGATTTCATCCCATCTCCTTAAGGATTGAGCATGGGTGTAACATTTGACTAGTTCCGCAATTGTCGAAGTCATCAGGCCGTGGGTGCCGCTTGGTCCTGAAATTTTTAGTCCAGCCGCTTCCTTGGCTAAAGAGTCGGCAAAGCGATTACCTTTACTCCTGTCGTGCCCTTTAACCCACCTCAGGATAATGTTATTATCTACCGAGGCTTTGGCTAAATCTTGGTGGCACTCTAGTGCTAGCCCCGAAGTAACACGCTGTCTGTTCAAGGCTAAAAGTGCTTGTCTACCATCAGTGCAGAAATTCTTTTCTTGATTATTTATTTTGTGGCGATTGAGATACCAGCCATTAGGGTTGAATGATAGATATAGTTGTTTGTCATCCACATACATATGTGAATTACAATGTCTTAAAACATAAACTAGATCACAAGTGTATACGTCAAATGATAAGGTTACAAGTATAGATCCCTGAGGTACTCCAACCTTAATAAATTCACTGCTTGAATTGTCCTTTTAAGTTTCTACAAACTGTGAACGATCTTCAAAATACCTTTTAATTAAATTTATAGCAGGTTCAGAGAACCCGATGAAGATCAAAATTGCAAATAAAATTGGATAACTAATGGTATCAAAAGCCTTGGAAAAGTATATGAGTATTAAAGCAGTCGTGTTACCTTTGTCAGCAGCTTCGAAAATATCATCAGTTATTTTCAAGAGAGCACTTGAACAGCTGTGTTCTTTACGAAATCGAAGTGGAACTGCTCATTTCTTATCATAGAACAGTCCTAATGGAAATACTGGAGTTGTTCTCAGTACCTCAGTACACTTTTGATTGTATTGAATATGTGTGAGTTTGCATCGATATTATCACAATTATTAATATGAAACATAAACGATTCTCCCTTAAAGCGGTTCTTTGTAAATCCAAGCTCCGACATCGATCACAACCTCATACACTTCTGAACATCAGTGGCAACAAAAACAGGTAATAATTATATTATCAAACTTTTTTCAATACAGAATTATCATAACAATTATTAATTATGGCCTCGAATTCATTTACCCGTTACAAGTGTAATACATACGAACAATAATTAAACCAGTGGACAAAGATAAAGCTATATCTGGTATGAAAATATATTTGCCCTCAGGGAGCATTTATGAAGGCAAAGATAATTAAATTATATGCCAGATAAGCAATCCAGAGGTTCGGAATGTGATTTAGCTTCGGGGACATCAAAAATAGAGTCATTTTTTGGTGTTTCTATCAAATTGAAATAGATGTAGGTATACGTTTTGTTCCAGTTAACCCTTTGAAGAACGATTTGCATCAATTCAACTGAATTGCAAAGTTACAATATAAAAATATGTAATTGATGATAATGCCAATAAATTAACGAAAAATTGATGTTGTGTTTTTCTTGGGCGTTCCAAAAGTGAACAAAGTAGTTTTTTCATGATTCCCATATTTCAATTTTTTGAGTTGACCCGTTCAAAAAATAAAAGGGGAGGGGGACATTGAAGAAATGCACTGTATAGATGCTTCTTAGGTCTTAGATGCGCACTAAGGGAAATTTTTCAAATATTCCAACTCATTTTTACCCAACGTGGGGGCAAAAAGGAGCATTTACATATGAAAATTACCTTTTCATCACTGTTACCGCTTTATTTTGTGGTATTTACAATGGACGGAGAAAAATTCATGTGTATAATTTCAGGAGAGATTCATTTTTGGGAAAGAAAAATGTTAGCTTTCTACTCCATCTTCATACAGGAAGAATGTGGGAATCTTAAAAAAAATTAGAGTGAAGAGTTATTCACTACAAAAAAGCTTCTGTAATAGCGATACAGGTGATAATTTTGAAAATAAAGTTTGTGAAGATCAAATCGTAGGGTTTAGATTATGAAATCAATATGATCGTCATCAAGTAACGGCCGAAGCCATCAGAAAAAAAAATAAAGGAAGAAAGCAACTTATTTCAAAATATAGTCTTTGAATGAAGTGTAGTTCATGCAAAGAAGTAATTTGTAGACTCAAAATGATAGAAAAAGCCCCCTCGAAACGACTACTTTCATATAAACTTTGAATTACGAGAAATAAAGAATACTTTGGAAACAACTACTTTCAAATGAAAATTGAATTACACAATGAAACACTTTCCAAAGCGTTGTTGAACGACACCATAATTTTCTCGTCTCCAAAATAATATATGTGTTCTTTGTAACTAGTTTTATTAATTTGCTTAGTGTGGCCAATATATTTCCTGAATAAGAGCAGGTTTGTTATTCGTTTCATTTCGACAAACAATTGTAGACATCGATACCATCATGTAGTAAGGACTTCTCCAAAATTTGAAAGTGATTTGTTGTGATTTGTATTTCCAGTTGTTGAGTTTTTTGAGTTATACGTTTTTATAGAAGCAAAAAAATAACCATACTGCTGTCAAGCATACATATTGCGACGAGGATGAAGCAAAATTGCGTGGAAAAGGAGATGAAGGCGACGTCATAGGTCAGGTGAACGAATTCAACCCGGAAATGGAGGATTGGACTATTTATAGTGAAAAATTGGAACAGTATTTTGAAGCAAATCTCATAAAGGACGAAAACATAAAAGTAGCCGTTTTATTAAGTTTGAATGGTTCGGCAACTTATAAACTCGTGAGAGATCTTGCGTTTCCAAAACTGCCAAAGGAAAAGACTTCTAAAGAATTAAAGAACCTATTAGCAGGATCAATCGGGTGCTGTCATTGTATCTAGGAAATGTATAGAATGTAACGTGGTCGAACCTGATGTGTATTTATGTATGTGAATATCTCTGGATATTATCGATGTCAATAAACCTATATCCACCCGAAATATTAACAGCCTTATTTCCACCACCACCTACATAACAATTGGCCAATAACTATACTGTTCTGTATCAATTACAAAATTATTAATTCTAATGCAGTTTTTTGATAATATAGTAATCAATTTCAATCCAATAACAACCATTACAATAATTCCCCCCATTATCAATATATATCATCATATTTCATCTTCCCACGATAGGTACACAATGCTCAAGGTGATAATAACGTTCTTTATAAAAAGTGGAGTTTAATTAGTGAGTAAAAAACTCACAAATTAATAAGCCAAACAACACAAAGCATGAGAATGTGATTATGAAGAAGCGTTTTGAGACGTTGCATCGCGAATTCCGTGAAATGGTCTCAAATACCAGTTGAATTTTATATAAGATGGCGTATATCAAAAATCGACACTAACGAGAAGTACATGTGTCGACGCCAACGCAAGCGCGTCGCCATAGCAACGACGGCTCTATCGGAAGCGTCGATATGGCTGGCAGAGATTCTAGCGAAAATAATTTGATACTTTCACTGTATCTATTATTACAAGAGTTTCTTTGCCCCTTTCTGGATGTGAACGTTCTAAATTTGCTTGTCGCAAACAACTTAGTCTCTTATCAGTAATATACGCGTGCTACATAAACACTTGTTAAAACTTCCAATTAGAGAATTGTTTTTAATGGATCATCCCAACATTCGAATGATATATTCGTAAGGTACAGGACGTAAATAAGGCCCACCTGACTCAATAATAAATATATTTTCACCGTTAGTATGGAACTGCCTAATCTCCATATAGTCTTTTTTTTAACTAAAATTACTTTTTTAATCCTTTTCTGCCAGTCTTCTTCGGTAATACTACATACTTCTTCTTCAATTAGCTCTATTACCTTCTCATCAAATTTTGCAAAATTATTTCTACGCCTGATGCTTTGTTTCAATTTTTTCCCAAATCAACACGATGGGATTGGAAACACAAAAATAGGGGAGAAGTCTCAGTATGATGTGTCCATACTTTTCAGCAATACTCTCAAGGGCATACACTTTTTCAAATATTTTCATCTGTAAAACTTCAAGTAGTTGGCTTTTGGTATCCATTGAAAAATTTTGTATTTCGTCTTTTCTCGAATTTTTATTTGGTACTTTGATGAGCTGTCGCGAATGACAGGAAGATTTCTCAAGAACTAAATTTGGGATCAATGTGTTTTCAAACCATTCCTCGAAAATATTAGCTTTTATGTTCTTATGATAGTCAACATTGCAGTCCACATAATTTCATAGAATTCGGAACCCATCCTTCACTTCCTCCGCAATGCACAATAATTAGTCGCGATCCTTCGTTTGCAGGCATGTTAGGCGTACACTTTCTAGAACCATCAGTCCACCCTTTCGTAACTGTGTCGTGAGTGTCATACCAAGTTGCGTCCAAATAAAAAATTTGCCGTTGTTTTTTACGCAATTCTACTGTTCTTCTGCTTTCCATAACTGCTTGACGTTTGTTTATTATTTCAAATATAAATTCTAGTTTCTTCATCCAATTCTGAAGAGTTTTGTCACAGCAGCTCACGTTATGACTGGAAGTATTCAATTTCTTCCTTATGATTCCAGTTGTGGAAATCTCATTGCTTTTGTAACAGTCGTATATTGTTTTTTTCAATGATATTATTAGGTTTTGGTAATCCTGTATCACATCGTGTATTTCGTTCATAAGGTTTGTTTTTGACTATTTTACGTACAGCTGAGAAAGGAATTTTGGTAAAATCTGTTGCTTGTAATAGTTTGTTTTCTTCGAAACCAAACTTGAGATGTAGATTCTTATATATACTTTGAAACAAACTCTCTGTGTTTCAATATTCAAATACATACGAATCTTATTCACTGGTATCTTTTTCGTATTGTTCACCATCGCTATTGGAACTGAATACGACACCGATAACCATCCCCGCATTCCGCGATTTCTATTCGTCACCGTAACATGACCCCAAATTTAATTATATGACTCTTCAGCCAATCATGAAACATGGTTAATAAAAATTATCCAATACGAACGCCAATTCTACAGTACACTTGAACTATTTGGCAGCCGGTTAATTTCTATGTATTGGTTTTTTGGGCCTCCGAGAGTGCCGCTAACTTAGAGAGTGCACAATATCGGTTACTTTGACTAAACGAAATTCGCCAGGTCATCATCATCATGGTCATATGACCATCTTCATTCTCATTTGTATATCCAGTCTTTGAACTAATGTAACTAATGTTCAGTGATTCATTTGTTCGTTGAAACAGTGACTCAGGGAAAGACTCGAAACCGTGTAATTAACCGCAGAATCACCCGATGCACCTTCAAAGACCTGTTAACCCCTCTGTGGCAAGTAGCGAGCTGGTATTTGGTAAACAAATTTCCCAACCGCTCGGGATATAATTTCTGAAATCACAGCAAAGCCCGTCTAGCACATCTAAGGACACGAGTTTGTAGTAGTTTGTAAATTTTCGCGGCATACTTTGATCTAGGCATTTGCATGTGATGTACTCTCACTAGACAGGACCTTTCAGGGAAGATAACGTGGGGACGAGGGGAATGTTCGCGGCTTTACACAGCAACCCCATCGACAGGGGGAGGACTTGGTGAACGGCTTCCAATTATATTTCTCGGATTGCGCGGACGGGTTGTATATACACTCATCTGAACAGGAGGGCACTTTATAGGATAGCTATGAAGTTGTTACGTAGATCAGAGAGAGGGCGGAATTGTGTTTTTCGAAGGTTCTTCGATAGAGATGATAATAATGATACATTTCATCTGATCGGACTTCCATTATCTGATATGATAAGAAATTATTTGAAATTCCTGAAAGAATACAAAAAAAAATTAAATGGTTAGCTAATAAAACCACTACAAGGAAAAACATCATCTTTTTTGAACAATTCAAGGCATTTTGTCGAACTTTAGGGGCAATCGAAGTCACAGAGCAGAATCAACTAATCAGTTTCGACGTGGAAAAGCCTCTACACTAACGTTCCTATCGAAGAAGCACTTCAAATTATACAGAGGAAACTATCCGAAAGCGGGGACCTGGAAGATAAAACTAACTTAGCGATATAAGTACTCATGGGATTACTGGGATGCTGTGTACGAAACTGAAGGACGAAATGAGGGAAAGCTAATGGGATCGTCACTTTCACCAGTTATAGCCACATATATATGGAGTGGTTTGAAACTCTGGCCATTGAAGAAGCCCTGAGTTTGGTTGGGATACGTTGACGACCCCTTCATAATATGGAACCATGGGAATACAGAACTAGACACCTTCCTGGAGCATATCAACTACGTAAGACATTCCATCACTTTCACAATGGAGAAGTAAGTCCACAAGAATTGCCATTCTTAGACGTTTTAATGAAGAGGACCGACACTAAATGGAAAACATCTGTATACCGAAAACCCACTCACACGGGACAGTATCTAAACCAGGAATCCAACCACCATCAATCGACTGAGAGAGGAATCATCAAGCCTCTAGTAGACCGTAATTTTGGGCTCTGTAATACGAAGGTAGGTCTCGAGAAGGAACTAGGCATCATCAAAAATGACCTTCAACGGAATGGTTACTCCAAAGTGATGGAGGAACAGACTTTGGCTGGAAGACAGCAGCCTTGCAAGGAAGAGAAGCCGTCACAACCAGTGCTTGCACTTCTCTTCATCAGAGGATTATCGGAAATGATAAGAAGAATTGGTTCCACGTATATCAGAACCCGCTTCAGATCCGGTAACACTATCCGTAGCAGCCTCACGAAAACCAGGCCACCAAACGCGGACTGCGATTCCAAGAATTGCATTTACCGGATACCCTGTGAGTGCGGAAAATCCTATATTGGTGAAANAGAAACTACTTTTCAATCCCTGAAGAATTTAATTAAATTCGAAACGGCAAGAAAACAATTGTTCTTCTAAGAAATAATTGATCCTGATACCCAACCAATCTTTCTCTAGATTTTTTCTCTAGAAAAAAAAGGAAACCGCCATCCGTGTTCTGCAATAAAATAAAATTGAAATATACGGCATATGTGTGTGAGGGAGCTATAATATATTCGCAACTACATCCATTAATTAATCTCCATGCATGATAAACTCCCTTTCATGTTTACGGCATTCATAAGTAATTGCCCCTCATCTTCGGTCGTATCTCTCAGTATTTTCAGCTACCGTTTGCATGAAAAACTCGGGAAGAGTCATTTATCGCATGAGGCCACTGGTCAACTGGTGTCTAGTACCTGCGGAAACGTATACAGACTGAAGTTCCGGTGAAACAAACAGTAATGAAAATGAAATTTCGTGTTTTGGTCATCACGATTTTGAAAGAATGTTTTCTTATATATTTGACACCAGTTTCTCTTGCGCAATGACTAAAATAACAACAAACTGTTATGTAACATTGGATATACACGTATACTTATAAGTTTGTGAGTTATTGTACCTACTAAGAGTGACACTACTTTTGTTATTCTCAAAACGGTGAATCAAAAACACTTTCGTGTTTTGATTTTACACTACTTCTTGATGGGAAAAATACCGTTCAAGGGAAGCAATGGCTTGAAAAGTATTCTAAGGTATTCGCTCCATGAGAAACAACAATTAAACGTTGGTTTTCTGATTTCAAACGTGGTCATAGAGACTCCGATGATACAGAACGCAGTGGACATCCAAATGAGGCAGTAACACCAGAAAGCATGAAAAAATCTGTAAAGATATCTAAGGAACGTGCTGGCTTTAAATTGCATGAGCATTTGACTCTGTTCAAAGTGGGTGCCGCGCGAGCTCACTGTTGATAAAAAATAAGAACGTCTTGATGATTCTGAGCAGTGTTTGGCC